>CABHPP010147310.1:0-26781 GCA_902168425.1 Peromyscus attwateri
CACACACACACACACACACACACACACACACACACACACACACCTTTTTCTTCTTAAAATTCAGAGCAATGTACATGACTCTTATTTATTGCTCCTGATAACCTAAGTTTAATAGAAAATAGCAAAGTCTCCATCTATACTCATTTTATAAGTGTTATGAAAAGTTACATTAGAAGGTAAATAATTAAAACTATACGGAATATGAATAAAACCTTCCCCATAATTTTTTGCTTATTTGATTTACTTCTTTCTGTAAGGAATATGCCATTTTACTACTTATTGTTATTTATACAATGGCCTGTGCTGAGAGAAAATAATTCACATTTCTCAAGTGTTCTAAATGTTTAAAATGGAGAAAAATGTCCACATATTGACTAAAGAAATTTAATATCATCCTACATTTTATATTCTCTATGTTTTAATTTATTTTCTTAGGGAATTAACACTATTTCAACTGAGAAAAATGAACTAGTTTTTAATCCATCCCTTCTACAAATAGCCTAGACATATGTTTATTTGTTTTACTTGTATCCTTGAGGCTGTTTTCTCAACTTGACACAAACTGGAGTCATTTGGGAAGACAGAACCTCAATTAAGAGAATGTCTTCATCAGATTGTCCTGTGTAGCATGAATAATGTGGGGGGGCAGCCATTTGAGGGCCATGCCACCCTAGGCAGGTGGTCCTGAGTTTTATTAAAGAGCAAGCTAAGCAAGCCACTTAAGCTGATAAGCGGTGTTCTTCCATGGTCTTGGATTCTGTTCCTAGTTCTAGGTTCCTGCCTCCTAATTCCTGCCTTGACTTGCCTCAGTTATAGACTATAACTGGAGAGTTGTAAGATGATATAAACCCTTTCCTCCCCAAGTTACCTCTGGTTATGGTATATATCATAACATTACAAAGCCTAACTGATACAATTTCCAACTTAAAAAAATATTCCACACTCATCTTGTGTACGTATTCAGAAGCACAAAGAGAAGATTGAACAGATTTTCTCCATGAACTCAGGGTGCTCAAGTTTCTGTATCATTTAGGGATGTGAGATCCCAATAAAAGATAACCTAAAACATGTATTATCAAAATAATTGAGAAAATCTACTCTTGTAGACATATTTTAGTAATTTTTACATATCTAGCGTTGTATAGCTACAGCGTTGGAATGTGGCCTACAAACAGAAAATGAGTAGTTAGTTTCTAGATTTTACAGGATGAGATGATGAAACTAATTTCAGGAATCTGGGGTTTTCAGTGATGTCTTTTCATTGTTCCATACATTGACCTGTTTTCCAAATATGCTGTCTGATGCTTTGCAATGCCCTTCTGGCCAGTCTTCAGTTCCTTATGATCTTCCTGGTGTGCTTACTGCTTTCCCGAATTCAGTGTATACATTCCCTTTTAGTGCCCTTACCATCTTCCCAACTTCAGTTACCACCTTTTCAAAATACATACCTGAGCCAAATCTTCCTCTCTAATTGCAAACTCGTGTATATGTTAACTAGTTTCATGGATACCTCAAATTCAGCATTAGTCTCCCTGCCTCTAGCAAGCCTTTTCACTGGAAACTGGCTCTTCTTTCTGCATCTTAGGTTAGTGGCAGCAACATCCATTTGACAGTGTATGCCACTCCCCATGTCCAGGCAATCTCTATTTACTTTATTCCTCAACATTTCTCGATTTAGTTTAGTTCTTCCTGTGTTCATTGTTTCTAGACATTGGTCACCAATTTCTCATCTGAGTAACACAGTCTACATGACAGGTATCTGGGAATTGTACAGCAGTTAAGCTTTGGAGTTTTCTATGGCATGAATGCTCATGTTGGAATTGGTTTTTGTTTTTTGGTTTTTTTTTTTTGGTTTTTCGAGACAGGGTTTCTCTGTGTAGCTTTGCACCTTTCCTGGAGCTCACTTTGGTAGCCCAGGCTGGCCTCGAACTCACAGAGATCCGCCTGCCTCTGCCTCCCGAGTGCTGGGATTAAAGGCGTGCGCCACCAACGCCCGGCCTTGGAATTGGTTTTTGTAATATTAAGAGGTGAGGTCTTTAAGGGGTAATGCTCTACAAGGTTGTCAACAATGGAAGTGGCATTGGTACTGTTTCACATACATCAAGTGCAGCCTCTTGTCCTTTGCTGCCTTCTCACACACAACCCAGTAATGATGCAGTGAGAAGGCTCTCTCTAGGTACAACGTTTACACTAATCTTCACAGATTTCAATACCATGAGCTAAAACTTTTCTGTTTATTATAAATTACCCATCCCATCCTCGGGTACTTTGTTACAAGAACACAGAATAGACTCACACAGACCCTCTCTCATCATATTTCTCATCATCATTCTCTTACAAACTACTCTCCAGGACACAAAATAACTCAACACCTTGAATATTTCATATTGTTCTTCCCATGCAGCCTTCAGATAGGCTGTACTGACTACATTTTTCATTCTGTATGTATATAGAAAATATGCTTCACAAACAGATCTGTGTACACAAATTATATGAGATATAATCATCTCTACGATGCAATCATTTATCACCCCTGTGATCACCAGTAAGGATGGATTTATTATTCCTCCAATATGATCCCCAAATATGCTACATTATAAACTGAGAAGTTATTATTTTGTTTAATTACTGCATGTCAGTCTGTTTTGGGTTGCTAAAACAAATTACCATAAGTTTTATAGCTTAAACAGAAATTAAGTTCATTCTTCCAATTCTGGAGGCTGGAAAGTACCGAGATCAAGGTTTCATTCTGGTCAATACTGTGTGTCCTGGTTCAGAGATGACAATTTTTCACAAGATAGAAGAAGAGAGGTCTTAGGTCTGTCTTAGAAATTTGTTTTAAAGTTACTATACTAACTTATGATACTGGAATGAAATACTTGAGGCAATTAAATCATAAAGTCAAAAGTCATAACAGTTTGAAGGGTTTAAATTTGAAGTTTCATTATGGGAGAGGATATGACTTGTTTGGGCATCTGGTGAGGACTGGGCATCATGTGTGAACTCACCTAGGGTCAAACACCTTAGCTCAAGCCAACGTTCAGAGAGATACTGAGAGGAAGAGGCAGGAGTTCCACAATCCTGGACTTTCCACAAAGCTATGCCTGTTAAAGATAGAGACTATCTCTTAAGGCTGCCAGTTTGAGGACCTAGTCTTTGTGGATGTGCTATTAAGAGACACTGGTTTAAGGCATAGCATTCAACAATCACATCCATGAGACCATTTTCTGGTGATCTAGTCACCACCAAGAAACCTCACCTTGGGGATTAGAACGTCAATACATAGATTTGGGAATCGATGTGAACATTTAGACTGTAGGACTCATTTTTCTGATTTTCCTCTTTAATGTCACCAAGCATGTGTATCTTCCATAACTGTCTTCATTGTCTACCACTGTTATAACAAATGCTTCAGAAACACTGAGAGTCAATGAATTAATAGACCAGTGCGTATGTTTGGAGTTTGGGAAAAAAGGTAAGATAATTGTTAGTATTTTTTTTTTTTTTTTGGTTTTTCGAGACAGGGTTTCTCTGTGTAGCTTTGTGCCTTTCCTGGAACTCACTTGGTAGTCCAGGCTGGCCTTGAACTCACAGAGATCCGCCTGGCTCTGCCTCCCGAGTGCTGGGATTAAAGGCGTGTGCCACCACCGCCCGGCTCATAGTATTTTATTAAAATAAATAGTTATAATGAGACAGTTCTTTGATAAAAGCAGCAGCACTGTTCAATTGCAAACAATGCTCACATTTCCTCTCCAAGATCATGGACTGACTGAAATTGCCTGCTCAAGCAGAAAAGCCCCAGGAAAGGACAGGGTTCCATGGTAGGGGCTTTCCTAACTTCACTACACTAGGGTATGACAGTTCAGTTCTAGCCAAACACAGCCAAACAAACCCCCAAGGATATCACTAAAAACATTCAAGTTGCCTGAAAAATGTTCTCCAAAACAATGATTATTAGGACAACAAAATCATGTAAATAGAAATGATTGAAAAATCCATGACAGGCCAAGCGATCTCCCCTGTGAGAATAGAATGCTGGCCTCAGCACTGGCAATGTGAACTTGAAGAGCAATCAGTGATGGAAATCCCACCTTCTCCCTTGGGATGCTATTGTGCAAACACGCTTTCCATTGCTTCTGCTTGGATGAAATACTTCTAATTTGTCTTTTCCTCAGAGGATACTACATCACATGTCATATCTTCATCCTTTTAGTTCTTTTTTGTGTGTGACGATTTCTATTTTATTTACATAGGCTTGCAAAGTAGTCACTCTGGTTGGCATAGATTTTCACATAAATACAACATTAGTTCAGGATCAGAACAACAGACACCTCCCCTCTATATGCATACACCACAGTTCACACCTCTGTATAACAGCTTGGGTTGTTGTAATTCTTGTCTGCCTCCCATCATTCTCACAATCCACCTTTACACCCTGTGGCCCAAGAGCACCAAACAGGGAAATGGGCTGTGGAAGCTGCAACTGTGTCAGCATGGAGCCCACACACCATGCTTCTCAAATAAGTATGGCTCTCTCCACACAAAGCATCATCATTTCCAAAACGCTCTAATTTTTCACATGATATGATTTCTTGGGGCTCAAAGCAAAATTACAGTTTTTTTTCTTCTAACATCCGCTCTCACTAAAATGGGCTAAGCGGATGGTCTGCAAAGAACCTAAAATGTGGCTTCTGTCACAGCTGCTTTTGGTCAATGCCTAGATGTTTTTATGAGCTTGCTGTCTTTGCTTCCTCACAAGTTTGCAACCCCAATTCCTCTTCCCATGTTACAAAAAGACTCCCTTCACTGTATCATGGTTGGAGGTGAGAATACAACTAGTTCTTTCAGATAAACAGAATTCTAGAAAAAAAAATGTTTAGAAAGTCAACTTAACCCTGATGTAGCGGCCTTTTTCTCTAAACGTCCAAAGAACAATGACCTTCAATAAACCTCACTAAACTGACACTGTTCTTTAGGTAAAATGGGTACAGACAGATGGGTTTTCTTGTCATACATGCCTTCCAAATTACTTGAACAGGCTCATTATCATGACTGTAGACAGTATCAGCCATCTAAATACACTACATCTTCAGGCGCTCCTCCTCTTCCTTCTTCTCCATCATCCATTTTCTTTCATTTGTCTGCACACGACTAGCCTTTCTGCAAACTGTCTTCACTAAATGGGACACTGTCCCCAAACATTCATTCCTGGGACCTGGGGAATCCTGTCAAAAGCAACTATGACGGTTTAAAAAAAAAGTCTCCAGTCAACAGCCTTCCTTTAAACACAACTGATGCCTTTCTGCCTCTATACACAATTTGTCTGCTGTCCAATGAAGCACAGCACTACATATTTTTACTACTACTACTACTAATAATAATAATAAATAAAACACAGTAAACTAAAGCTTGAAAAAAAAACCCATTAGTACCTTTTGTTTGACAAAACAAAATTTAATGATATACAGCTTAAATAATCTTCCTAGGGCTGGTAAATGTTTGGATTGTATTACAAATTACCATTTTTTACCATTTGAATCATATTGTTCATTGTGATTTCTCTGATGTCATTTCAGTATACCTAATCTTTTCATGACGTTAAAAATGTATCCTGTTCAATAGTTAAGGCCATATTGGCCTCTTTTTCTTTTTCTTTCTTTCTTTCTTTCTTTTTTTTTTTTTAATTTATCTAGACAGGATTTCTCTGTGTAACCCTGGCTGTCCTGGAACTAGTTTGTAGACCAGGCTGGCCTCAAACTCACAGAGATCTCCCTGCCTCTGCCTCGTGAGTGCTGGGATTAAAAGCATGTGCCATCACTGCCTGGCCAATATTGGCCTTTTCACTGCAGATTTTCAAAAACAAAACAAAAACTCATTCATTCTTTTCTACACACTGAATCATTTTCCACTTATTACCTGATAATTTACATGTTGTCACTTAAACATGTTTTAAACAATATTTATGTTATGAAATTGGCTGCTTACATTTCCTAATATGCAAAATTTAAAAAAAAACCATTACTACATAACTACATAATGTCTTGCAGTGCACATTTTAAAAACTCGTAGTATTTCATCATAAATCTGGAGAGTTTTTCCTTAATAAAAATCTCTTCCTCAGAGCTGTACTTGCATCGTTGAGCATCTGCTACAGATCTGCATTATAACTACTATATTTTCAATTCATTATACTTAATGTAAATCTATTATGACATTTTTAAAAAATTGAACAAATTACTAGCATAAATGCATAAAATTAAAATTGCAGTTTATTTTTTTGCTACATTTCTAATAGAAATGCTACTGAAATGAATAATCAAGGCAGAATTACAACTATTAGTATCTAGAGAATGTTTAAAATACTCATTTTTAGAGGCATCAGCCTTTTTCTGAACAGTATACATGCATAAATTTTCAGTGGAAACCATTTTCCACCTGTAGATTCAACTCAAATTCTAAATTAAATGTTAATTTGCATGACATCATATATTATGTCTAAGAAGTTTCTATATTTGTTTCATTCAGTACTTTTGAAAATATTTCTACTTCCAAGAGCTTTTCTGCTTTTATAACCAATAGACATTTACAAAGCTTTGACCATTGTGAAACTCTTCTGCAGTATTTTCAACAGGGTGCATTGGCATCTTGGATTTTTGTTTATGATATTCCAGCCAGTTCCTAATCCATGTGACTCTGTTCTCATCCAAGGCAATTATAATTAATTTGTAAGTAAAAGTTCACGATCCACTGTTTCAAATGCTTCACTGGAGACCAAATCCATGACGTCTGTGCAGGCTCTTCATCCAGTGAGATGAAAAATATAATTAGATGTTGCATAACCTTATCAAACAAGTTTATGGTGATGATCTGCCATGATTTTTTCATTATGGACCAAGCTGTTGAAGACTTGGGATTCCATTGTTTTCTAACTGTTTACAGACTTTCCTTTCTTACTTCACTCCTAGTAATAATGTATTATTAATCATTTGTGAACATTTTACCTGTTGGTAGCACACTTAGGAAGAAGCAAACCCAAAAGAAAGTAGTTTGCAACATCACTTTAGTCTGTCTTTTTATTTTCTTTGTTAATTTTTTGTGGATTTTTTTCATTTGATTGTTTTTTTAATTTGAAGATTTTGTACATGAATTCTTTACAGCATTTCATCCCTCCCTCTCCACAGTACAGCTCCTCCCACTTCCCCTCATTCCCTTTCAAAACCTCTTCTTTAAATGTTATTGTATTCCCTTTCTCTCATATACATGCTTATATGAGGGTGAGACTTATGGAGAGTTCTCAGAAATGAAATAAAAAGGTTAACAAATATCTTTTTAAAGTGTTCATCATTCTTACCAATCAAGGAAATACAAATTAAGACTACTTTGAGATTTCCTCTTACCCAGTCAGAATGGCTAGGATCAAGAAAATAACTGGCACTAAATGCTGGCAAGGATGAAGGGAAAGAGGAACCCTCATTTGCTGTTGGGGGGACTGGAAATTGGGGTAGCTATCATACAATTCAGCGTGGAGAATGATGAAAAATCTGAGAGTAGTTCTACCGTATAACACAAGTATTCCACTCCTTTACATACACCCAACGGATCTGATACTCCACTGCAAAGACGTGTTTATTACTGCTCTATTCTCAATAGCAAGGAAATGGTAACACCCTGAATGTCTTTCAACTGATGAGTGGATAATGAAAATGTCATCCATGGTGGAATTCTATTCAGCTGTAAAGGAAAATGAAACCATGCATCTTACAGGAGAATGGATAAAACTGGAAAACTTTATACAGAGTGAGGTAACTCAGATGAGAAAGACAAACACCACATGTTCTTTCTGAATCTTATTTGAGTGTATATCCCGGAAGTAACTACAGAAGCCAAAAATGTAGAAAAAAAAATTAGGATGGGGACAATGAGCTCTATAGACTGAGACAATAAGACATGGGTGCTATGAATGGGGGACCAGAAAATGAGAAGGGGACTTTACCTGGGGAGGGGGCTGGTACAGAGTACAGAGTAAGAGAGGAGGAGGAGAGAACTAACACTAATGATGTCTACAAGAGCCATAAGGAAATAGATTATTTTAAAGCTTACTTAAAATGTGTGTGTGTGTGTGTGTGTGTGTGTGTGTGTGTGTGTGTGTTGTAATCAGAAAGTTAAAAGAGTTATTCTGAGAGTTTTTGGTCTTCTTTTATTTCTCCAAGATAATATCATTTTTTTGTTTTTGTTTTTGTCTTTTTGTTTTGTTTTTCGAGACAGGGTTTCTCTGTGTAGCTTTGGTGCCTTTCCTGGATCTCACTCTGTACGCCAGGCTGGCCTTGAACTCACAGAGATCCGCCTGGCTCTGCCTCCCGAGTGCTGGGATCAAATGCATGCACCACCACCGCCGGGCGGTAATATCCTTTTCATGAGAATAAATAAGGATTAAAGCACTGTTCAACAATAAACAGTTAAATTTTCAAAGGAAAATGACAATTAGAAATATTTGTTACCCAGAGAATTTTTAGTGTAAGAGGATGGGTCCCATTTTATCTCAGGTAGAAAAATAGTAATTTGAATAGAAAAGTTCAATAAATAGTGAAGATCTATAGATGATTAGGTGATGGGTGCTAAATATTTAAGCTTTTAGAAAAATAAATTAAATAAAAATATATAAACTGTTAAAATTATGTAAATAGCTGTAACATAGACCTACTATAACTAAAAAATTCACAACCTTGTGGAGTCCATGATACATCAGTAGACTTTTCATGGCTATTCTTCACAAGAATGCTAGCAATAAGTAGTAATTTCTTGACGTAGATTACCAATGGCTATTTCTGTTGCAAGTTATAACTCTTCAAAGGTGGTCATAGAAAAGTTGTTCGCATAGATACTACTTCTTGAATCCTATTGACATTTGCAAATATCTTTCTAGAACAGTAGAAATTCAACACAAGGCCCTTTTGTTTTGACCTTCAATTTAGTGAAGGCTGGGAAATTAGGCATACTCTTACTCCAATTATATTTCCCTTGAGTTTGGGCCAATTTAAAAATATTTATGAAAAGTTAGTACTTTTAATAGACATATTTTATTGTCCCCAAAGACATCCTAAGCCATGATTATAATCCAGTATCTTATTTCTGGACCTGGGTGACTTAAGTCTTAGTCATCACATGCTGCACTGTTTCTTTTTCCCCAACACTGATTGCCATCCAAAACCTCCCTGATATCCTTGCTTTGAACTGCTGTGACTTGATGAATCAAAACCAATGAATTGGAAACAAGTTCAATATCATGTCGCTCAAGAATTCATTCGTCCTTCTGGGCTTGAAAAACAAAACAAGCTACACCTGCTCTCATCTGAACCCTGTGGATGTATTTTCCAAAAAATTTCTATTTCAACGAAAACCCCATTCTCCTGAATAACAACGTTGGTGGACAAGTCAGCATGCATAGACCCCATCCTGTAATGGAAGTCCAGTGTAGCAACCTCGGTCGTGTTCAGAACATGACTACAGATTGGTCACACAGTAGCCAGATCCTTTCTGTTCCTAACCATGTGTCTACCCAAAGCCTCTTCTTTTTGTTCCAAGGAGACACAGCTTGACATTCTTGTTATTGAATTCCCTCTCTTAGAGCCCTTCACAATAACTGTATCCCTTTGGAGTGATGTGAACATTTTCTGGAACGTGGACAGTCTGATTGCTGAGAATGGTCTTCATTCTTACAGTAGATCCAATTAAGAGACCTTAAGTTTGTTTGAAGCTGCAAATTCAGCATCCTTGTCTGTAAAACTTGTGCAAATTTCGTGTTTTCTCAAATAACCAGAGAACATGCTTTTTAAATATATATGCATACATAATTAATTATTTGAGAATTCGATACAGGCATACAATATATTTTGATTATATTCACATCCATCATTCCACAAACTTCTCCTAGATTCCAGAATACCCCTCCAAATTTTCTTTTCTTCCTCTTATATTTAAATGTTTTAATTTTGTAAAAAAAAAAATTGTCCATGAGTACCATATTTCGATAATTTCCATTCTTTTATCACCCCTCCAATTCCTTTTGTGTTTCTTATCTGCTTTTTAAAGTCCATGCCCTTTTCTTCTTTAATTATTATTGCTACACACATATACTTACATACATATATACACACATGAATATATACATACAAGCAGCTGAGTCCATTTAGTGTTGTTCGTGTGTGTGTGTGTGTGTGTGTGTGTGTGTGTGTGTGTGTGTGTGTTGTGGGTGTGATTGTGCGTATTGTGTGAGGGGGTGTAAATGTATGTTTAAAATGACCACTTGGAACTGGATAACCTATCAGGAACCTTGTCTCTAAAGACTCTCTCTTTCTTTCAACATCCATTAATTGCCTGTAGTGGGGCCTTGTGAGATTTCTCCCGCCCACATAGACATGTAAATCAGCGTTGCTGTGCTGACCTTGTTTTGGCAGCCCTGTTACTGGGATTTCGTGAGTGAGTTCAGCTTCCCTGTCATATAGAGAAGGCACTATCTCACAACAGACGTCCTGGTCCTTTGTCTCTTGCCATGTCTCTAACTCTCTTTTGCCATGTTTCGTGACTCTTAAGTGTAAAGACTAAGATTCACAACACCCTTCAACATGGCAAGGCAGCCTCAAGGGTGCAGCAATGATACTTATATCTTGGGGGGTAACCAAAAGATATCTAATTGGACTTACGGCCCCCTCAATTGTTGTGATGTGGAGGGAGATTCAGGTCTAATATTGTCAATCCAGCTATGTACCTGTGGCTGGTGAGGTTATGGACCCTACAGAAGACCCTCTTATTGCCACTTTCCTAATGGTATAATCTTAAACTGAATTCCTGAATACTTATCCCTATATACACAAATAAGTGCAGCTTTCTCCCTTCCTCATAATAGCTTCTTTTTTGCAGCAGATGGACACTGTTACAAGAAATTCACAACTTGTCAAGATGCAAAGAACAAGTGACATGGGGGACCTGACCCCCATTAGTGCTGTTGTGTGGAAATGTGTATAGACATTGTCTTTATATTTGAAGAAATTTAGCACTTTAAAAAACAGATTACATGTTATCAACTGCCAGGCTAGAACTCAACCACTGAAAGGCTTGGTGATTTTCATTTCAATAGATATTTGAAAAGGCCTTGAAGCATGGAGATGGGCATCAAAACTGTTTGTGGGGTAGGAGGTGGGCATCAAAGTATAATCAATCAATAATCAATGGGCAAAAGCACAAGCACGGGGAGCTGAGTTATGACCCCAGTGATCATGGGAGAAGCTGAGTGTGGTCATTGTTCCTGCAATCCCAAGACTGGAGGGACATAGACAGAAGAATCAGAGACACTTGGTGGTCAGTGTGTCTAGCTGAAAAATGCTGAGCTCAAGTTCTACTGAGAGACTGACCCTTAAAAAACATAGATAGACAGTCATAGAGGAAGACACCTGTTATCTTCTATTCAACTGCCTCCAAGAAACACATGTACAACACACACACACACACACACACACACACACACACACACACACGCGTGCACATACACACATTAAAATAAAAAGGTGATCTATTTATTTGATTATTTAATCAAATGGGTAATTTCTATAGAATTTCATGAACTTAGAATGAAAAATAGTAATCGATCTCTGTAAATTTAAATGCAAGCTATCTGAAAAATAATGCTGGAATGGCACAGAATAGACTTTAAATCATGTTTATTACTTTTATTTTTTGAGATTATATTTTGATTACATCATTTATCCCCTTCCCTACCTTCCTCCTTCAAAGCCTCCTATATATTACTCCTTTCTCTTTTTTAAGCTCATGGACTCTTTTTCCATTGATTGTTGGTACGTATACCTATGTATATGTAATACACACAAACACACACACACACACACACACACACACACACACACACACACACACACGTATACCCCTAAATATAACATGTCGTTCAGTATAATGTTACTCATATGTATGTTTTCAGGGCTGATCATTTGGTACTGGATAAAAATTGGTGTGTTCATATTTTTGATAGAAAAATTAGTTGTAGCAGAGGTTCTGGCAATGTAGTTAAAAGTAGAGGGCTGCTCTGACAGAGTGTCTGTCCAGCACAGCATAAAATGGAGTGGTGGAGGCATCCGGGCTTGTCTTCCCAGTTACTCCAGAGATGCTGGAAGCCAAAGACGTGAAACTCATTCTCAGCCCCAATCAGCTCCAGGCTCACAGGGCTTTCTTTTGACCCTTACTCAAAATAAGAACTTGTTATTTATAACACTTTTTACTTGTGTTATTTATAACACATTCACTTCAACTTGCCTTTAATACCGAGATGAAAAGCATGCAAAATAGTATCCTACATCTCCAGCTTGCAAGATTATTTTTAACATTGAATAAATATTCCTATTTTCAAAAACCCTCCTTATTGTTCTGATGAGTACATTGAATGATAATTTCCCATCAAAGATATTAAGAACTCTAAATTGTAGTCACATGAATGATAATAGCATATTAGTTACATGATAACACAATTAAAATAATTCATAATAAGAATCAATAAGGCAGGAGGAATAGATGTCAGGACAGGCTAGATGGCCCATATCTAACTCATTTATCTCAGTTTCAAGAGAAACTAGATGAACTCAATTAATTTATTATCCCAGGAAGAATAAAACTAAATATATTTCACTTTGGAAGAAGAAAATACATTTGCATTTTAATAGGAAATATAGATTCATGGGAAGTCACTGAGTTAAGATATAAGCCTGTTTAAAAATTACTGGACAAAAATCTGTTTTTCACATATAATCTCCAAAAACTAATATTAAAGTAAAGTTCCACAATCTTTTCCTTCTTCTTGAAAGCAGTTTATCATTTTGACGAAAATATTTACTCTTACAAAAAAAAGTAAGGGAGAAGTCGCTCGTACTTCAGTGATGAGAGAGACAGTAACTCGTTTGTTCTTTGCAGATATCTAGAACAATGCTTAACAGACAGAAATCCTTGGTCAATATTTGAGGAGTGAATATGACCTTGTATTACATATGAGCAGATACAAGTAAATAATAGACAAGTGCTTATGTGCCAAGCATTCTACAAGGATACTGTACACAGACAGTAGAGGATAGTCATACAATAGAGATTACCCTACTTGACACATGCACTGAGGTCTGGTGGGCATGTCTAAAGTGTCTAACGCCCACACGGTGGGGGGGGACAGGTATAGCAGGCTGGAAGTTGTCATTAAAGGTGACATTGTTTTCCACAAGAAGAGCTTCTCCTTTCTTAAAGAACCCTCTGCTACGCTCCTTCCTCCTTCCAAAGGATTGGTTCAAGCCCATTTGTAAACCTAGGGTGTTTTTCTTACCTAAAGTGATGAATTATGGTCTATAACTGTATCTGTAAAACGTCATCACAGAAACACCACAGATTAGTGTTTGAAAGAACAACCAAAGGCTGCCATCTAGCTAAGTTTCCATTGCAAAGACCTGAACATAACGGAATGTGAACTGGGTATTCAGGTAAGAGAGTCCATCATGGAGAAGTTCAACGAAAACAGGCTTTGAATCCTACAGGTAACGTTTGTTTGACAATTATTTGGCTCTAAAGTTTATTCAACTTTTAGCTTTTCAAGTGTTTTAGTTCATTTTTCCGATGCTATAACAAGATATCTAAGATTGGATAATTTATAAAGAAAACAAGTTTAGTTCACAGTTATGTGATCTGGAGGGTCTAGGCAAGCACATGGCCAGCATCTGGTAAGGTCTTCAGAGGATGCTGACCTTGATAACAAAGATTTTCTCTCTGTAGTCCATTCATCCCAATGGACCGCATAACCCAATCACCTACAACAAAAGCCCCATCTGCAAACTCCAGTGAACACAGGAATTTGGTTAACATTGCATTATATTTTCAACAAATGAAATCTGAGAGACTTTGGTATTGTTGTCCTCATTGTTCAGAGGGTAAATTTAAATTCAAAGAAAGGTTAAAAAAATTTTAACATTCTTATATACCTCTCTATATATATATGTGTGCGTGTGTGTGTGTGTGTGTGTGTGTATGTGTGTGTGTGTGTGTGTATGTATGTATGTATAATTTTGGTTAATTATTAAATAATGAGTAGAGACATTACTCTTAAAAGCTTTAATGGCATATTAAAATGGACATTGGATATAAGCAAAATGAGAGAATAGAAATATTTGAGGGTGTCATTTTACTCAGGAATCAATCTCATTGTATTATGCTGTTCTTCCCTCCACATCTTCATTGGCATCTTCTTTGTCAATCCTTAATGTTCTTGAAAAAGTGCAACGAGAGACTATAGATAGAATAGTTGAAATAATAAGGATAAAGATATTTATTATCATTTGTGTCCTATTACAACAGAATATTTTGTAAGCCACTAAAATGTTTCTTAAGCCAACAACAGTAGGAAAAACAAGCTTTCCTCAAGAGCAACTGTCAAAGTTTATGCAAAAATTGTTATTGATGTTTATTCAACTTCATTCAATGTCTGGGTCTGGCATTTAGACATTTGCATAACTGCAAAGTAGGAACAAGATTCCAACCTTGTGATAAATTGTTCTGCTGTGGCAATGTCTTATTCTTCACTCTGTTTTTATGACTTACTTCTTAGTATTAATATGTATATAGATAATCCCCTAATCTCCATCACTTTCAAATCTATTTTAATATAATCTGATCCTCTTAGTCCTATAGAAAGAAGTAACAGTAGGAGGTAAAATATATTTAGATAGTCAAGAGGTTGTAGCAAATTTCAGCAAGTACTAGCTAGTCTAACTATGTAAGTGATGGGATTTTGATGGTCAATTTGAGCTGTGAATGGAGTATCAAAGTTTATAGTGAGTCTCAGTTAGCCATCATTCTTTTGCAGAAATCTAAATGTTATATGAAATGGTAAGGTGAAACCTTAATAAATATTGTGAGTAATCTATTATAGATTTTTATGACAAAAGACTATCCCTTTTATTTATAGTATTAAACATCATTTTTTTTCTCCTTAGTGTCAGCACTGAAATGCTAGCTATAAGTTCTCTAATTACCTCAAAGATTCAAATAGGAGAGAACCTTGCAGAATAAAACCAAATCCAGTCCAAAAAAGAAGAAAGTCTTCCCAAAAGAGAGAAAAATGAAAACAGATGCGGTGTCATCCCCCATTATGTTAGCTCATGCATGCTTCTTGCTAAAGAACAGACATTCAATCTGCTTCGAATTATTTGTCACTTGGCTTCTTTATATTTCCATGCCCTATTTTGCATTTTGTTCACTACTCATTGTGTTACACAATCTACGTTCTGGAAAAAAAAGTTAATATATGTTCTTACCATGGATTGAACTATGTGTAGCCAAGTTTAGAACTTTGTACAACCTTGGTGTTTCAATTCTGTAACCAAACTTGGTCACTTTAGAATTTGAGTTCACTTGCTCTTGGCCAATGCATAGGATTTTAAATGGCTTATAAAATATTCAAAAAGCTTCTTGCACATCAAATAGCTCTTAAGACAGAACATTTTGATGAGTTTAGTGTAAATGAATCAGAACCATATGGATTAAATTTACCTTAAAATACTCCTGGGTTTTAGAATTAAGAGAAACTGTGCTTGGCAAAACACATTTTGGGTTTTGCCTAACCCAGAACATTGGAAAAGTAGTTCAAGATGTTTGACGAACCCAAAACATGGCTGGGTTCACCCATCCCTAATCCTCTGTGGTAATATTAAAGGACAGGCGGGGGCAGATTTTAGGTGCATAAATCTAGTTCAGGTTTGATCATGGCCATCTCAAACTATTGGAGAACTTGCAAACGACTTACCTCATCTAAATCAAATTTGTGTTATGGGTTTTTGTATAATCTCTGTGTGAATGTGTGTTTTATATGAAGAGTACAGTCCTGTGTAATTACAGCAACTTTGATGAGCCCACTCACTACACACAGACATTATCTACCTAGAGCATATTATAAATGTTGCCACTCTGCTTAAATTAACTTAGAAGATTGTCAACTACTAAAATAAAAAAAATGATAAGGAAGGCTCAGAATTTCATAATGAAGTATACACAATAATTAAAAAAAAATACCAGCATGATTCCTGTTCTTTACACAAGAAGTAAATAGCATTTCTGAGTAATTTTATCATGAGCAATGTAATTATCTGAGTATAGCAGTATACATAAATACAAAAACAAGGGCCTACTCATTGATAACTTAGGGGATTGCCATTGATGCTTAAATAATTTCCAGTTAAATTTATGACTGATTTCTTCCTTGTAAATAAATAAATATGAAGAAGAAATTATATGTGTATAGTCATATGCATTATATATTTATTATATATTATATAATATATAATTGTATAATTATAATGCATTATAAATATTATATGTATATATGGGTGTTTTCTTTTTCTGGGAAAACAATCAAGAAATGACACAGATCACTGATTTATTTAATATATATTGCCATGACTTGCAGGTTCTAAGAATTGCAAATTATAACATTAAATATTCATGGTAAAATAGTTAGCTAATAACCTTCATTGGGATGGGATAGTAGAGAAAAACTCTAAAGCATAACCTACATAAAATTATTTTTTAATTTTTTACTACTAGATATATATTTAAGTTTAAATTAATGAATATGAATATTCATTTATTATGTCAAGTTTTGGGATTAGAATGTGCCTTCAACATGAAAAATTATGATATAAAATAATAGTACCCCAAGCCCTTTGATATAAATTAGTAATGTAAGATATAATTTTATATACTTTGATAAAGTGCTTAGTTATTTTAAATTTTGCACAATCAAATCATGTATTATTTTGCTTAAATAGTACATTATAGAGAAATAATACTGGTTTCAAAATAAAGTAATTGATTCATGAAATTGTTGATACAAGCACCGTTCAAGTTTCACTGGGAGTGAGAGTGTTTATTCTGATGCCAATGAGTGACCATGACCTTAGAACGTCGATTTAGGTTGCTGAAAATAACATGTTCCAACATGGAAGTCATTTCATGAACACTTCATATTTACAAAACAAAAGAAAGTCATAAGTCAGGGAACGACCACATGCATTGGCGGAGACAGCAGGTAGATGGATTACAGTAAAGCAAGAAAACCTCTGATAGAAATTTTAGAAGTTATCTGATTACATTCTTGGCTTTTGGGTTGGAGAAAATCAACGTTAATACACCTCCATGTATTTTACCTGATGGTGGAAGAGATGGTAAGTCAAGAACAGAGGTGGGCAATAAAATATTATTAAGGAGCCTAGAGATAGCCCAAGACAGTTTAGCTTATACAATGCTCCAATGCTCCATAATCTCAACACTAATCAACTAGACTTGTAAGATCTTCAAATAGGTAATTTTTTTTTCTAGGAAATATACTATACTGAATGAAAAGTTTTGCATCAAAAAGGAGGTAAGTGAATTTCCTTTCCTTTTCTTAAAGTTTATTTTTGAGACAATGATGAACTACTAGCCTGATCTCACTAGGAGCTGGGGAGCCCCCTACCTCTCGCTTCCAATTATCTCATCAAGCCAGATTCCGAGAACGTCTGTATCTTTAACAACAAAAGTAAATACAATAACTTCCTGAAACCGTAACAACGAAAATACTGTCAACATTTTAAAAGAATGACATTCATCTCCTGAATGTGGATGAGCTTTTTAATTCGAGTCCTTCATTCTCAGTCTAGTTTCTTGTTTTCATTACAGCTCACTGAATTATGTCACAAGTATTTCCTGAGCACCTACTACTACAAAACACAATTAAATATGAGAGAGTGTAAAAAAACATGTTCACCATAAATACAGTTCATTAAAATGTGCAAAAAGTTACTATTAAAAGTAGAAAGTGATAGAAACGGTCTCTGCTTTGTCCAAGAAGAAGCCCCAAGAACTGGTGAGCTGGGCAAAGTATCAACAGGAATATAAACACTAACACCCTGATATTAAGGATTAACACAGAAAACTGTTTTGTTTTTTTAAATGTGCCTTTAAACAATACTGTAACAATGGAAGCCAAAGGGAATTTGTTAATTGAAGTCTACTTTATTTTGTCCAAAGAAACAAAACACTTTTAAACACACTTTTTCTTCAGTCTTGGGAAGTAAATTCATGACCTTGCCTCCTTTAGGCAAGCTCTCTACCCTGAGCTAAACCTTCATCCCTGAACAACATACCTTTAACTAGCTTGAATTTAGTGTGGATTTCATTATTCTTTGGAAATGACTGACAAAATCTATGCATAAGGCATGACAGACTGTGCAGAAATTATGTGATACAAATATGTGCAGAACACATTAACTTACCAAACAGAACAGCCCTGTGACAGTGGTTATCTTGGAAGTTAATTTCAAATGATTCTACAAAGAATTTTTCCAGTTTGTTTTTTTTTTCTTTTTTACAATTTTTTATTTAAAAAAAAAAACTTTTCTTTCCTTTTACATACCATTCCCCCTCCCTCCTTTTCTCCTGCCCCCTATCCCACTCCCATCCCTTCCTCATAGAGGGTAAGGCCTCCCTTGGGTAGTCAACACAGGCTGGCATACCAAGTTGGGGCCAGTCCTACCCCCCCACCCCCCATGTCAAGGCTGAGTACGGCAGTTGTTTAGAAAACGAGAGAATATAGACTTTATAACCAAGGTGAAAATGTTCAGCCTACAAAGAGATATATGAGAGAGATAAAGTATTCATTATCTAGATGTGTTTCAAGACCCACCAGCCAGCAAATTACCAGGCGAATAGGTTAACCAAGGAGCCTAAGGATAGCCCAAGACAGTTTAGCTGTGCATACACAATGGTTATATATTATAGGTTAGCATACTGGTTGTTAACCTAAAATAGAACCGAGTGGTTCTCTCATACAGAAATCGTGGGACTATGGAGGAGTCATTTTTAGTATCATTGGGCTTTCCAAATGATTCTTAAACACTTCACTCTTACAAATTCCCTGTTCTTAATTTTTTGAGAAACATTTCAAAATGTGCCAGGGTGGGTTTTGGTATGTACATTGTGGGTACATGTCTAGAACTTCCTAGGGTGTGAAAGGGCATCCTTGGGTAAGTGCTTGTAAGGAGGTAGTGCAGAGGCTTCCCATGTGGGTATTTCACGTCAGTATTATTTCCTAGCCATGTATTTCTAAGTACTATAAATATATCATTGAATTTATATGTACAGATGAAATATCGTGTTTTGACTCTTTTGATTTGTGTGTGTGACCATTTCACAAAACAAACATGTAATATCCTGGCTGCTCAGCTGTTTAGACACCTAACCTCTGATAACAGCTTCCTGTTATAAAACTAAGGAAGAAGTAAAATACCTAAGATAGGAAATGTCTCCTAAAATTATTGCCAGATGGATCCAATACAATTAAATACTTAGAATTTTTCTATTAATTGTTTCTAATTCTCTAGCTTTAGTTTTACAGTTTGGATTATATTTAAGTTATGAATATAATATAAATATTTTCATTGCCATAGGTGTTACTTAATTGTGTCAGATAAATTAGGCATAACTGAGGTAACTTATTCATTTCAATCTGATTCTAATTTTTTTATAGATCCAGGAATAAAAAAAAGAACCAAAAACCATTTGAGGAAGAAAATAGAAAAGGTAGCCAGGTCGGGTAGAATGCACCTGCTCTTCCAGCTTTTGGGAGGCTGAGGTCGGAGAATCATGATTTTGAGACAAGTCTACACTGTAGTAAGACTCTGTTGGGATGTAGAGAAAGAGGGCAAAAGAGGGAGGTGACAGAATACCATACACAGCAAAGTAAAATCCCAACAAATATGCAGAAGTATAAAGAGAAATGAGGAGTATAATACTAGTGATAGAAAATAATTAACTTGGAGGGTCTGTTAGGAAGGTGATGTCTCTCCTATGTGTCCCATCTGCTTCCACTAATAACCTACTCAGCTGTCTTTTCCACTATGATAGTATAATCTGCAGGATTAATATTCTTCCCATCTTTATTTTCCATGCAAACCTTCTTACATCCTTCTAATGGATACCTTTCCTAGAGTCTGAAAGAATGAAATGTTTCTGCTTCCCAAACTAACATGTATCTTTAATTTTCCCATATAATGTTTACCATTAAGTTTACTTCTGGAAAATCTCAAATGATAGAACTGTATCACTATAATTTAGCTGACTATTGTTAATTTGAAAAATACACCTCTCTATTTCATTCCAGCACAGAGCTTGACCAAATTTTGAAATCTAAAGTTTGAAGGAGCAATTGTATGAAGTGGGGAACTACAAATATGTGTATGCACTAAGGAAAGAAGTTCTCATACACAAAAGTGTCATCAGTACATGGACAAAATGGCAACAGTTGACTCTGGTTCAGACATCATCTTAATATCTTGGTCTCATTGACGTGTTATACACTAACTACAATAAGCAGGCAGACATTCAAGGTCCCGGGTTGGTGTCTCTATGTTAGTGATCTTTTTGTCATGACTGTGCACACCTCATAACAATGCTGCTAGCTCTAGAGTGAGACAGACATGAACAATATAACCATATATTTTGAAATATTATAATCTCCCTTTGAAGGGCTTAGTATTGGCATTGGATTGTCAAACCAAGGAAGCAGAAGAGTTGTGCAATGAGAATTTTATGACACTGAAGAAAGAAAGCGGAGACAATAGAAGATGGAAAGACCTTGCATGTTTCTGGGTTGATAGGATTAATATTGTAAAAACGACCATCCTACCAGAAGCAATCTACAAATTCAACACAATTTCCATCAAATTCCCAATGAAATTATTAATAAAAATGGAAAAAGGGCTCAAAATTCATATGGAAACACAAAAGCTACAGAATATCTAAAACAAACTTGAACAATAAAAACACTACTGAAGCTATCAGCATCACCGACTTTAAATCACACTACAAAGCCACAGGAATGAACACGGTGGTACTCTCATGAAAGCTGACGCCTTGGTCAGTGGACCAGACTTAAAGACCCAGATACAAGTCCATACTCCTATACCTAACTGATTTTGACGAAGAGGCAAAAGCACACTGGAGAGGAGACAGTATCTTCAATAAATGGACAAGCTGGATGGCTTCATGTAGAATGAAACTAAATATTTCTCCCTGCACACACTCAATTCTTCTCAAAATTTGGGACAGGCAGCAAGATGTGGCAGCTCATGCTCTTAGTTCCAACACTTGGGAGGCTGAAATAGAAGAATTGGTATGTGTTTGAGAACAGCCTGGACCAAGAGTGATAAAATGAAAGACACAAAGTCTCTCACAAGAGGACCTAGTCACTTTCATTTTAAATGATTCCAGATCCATCCAAGTTGACAACCAAGATTACACACCACACTTGATAATATATTTAAATAGTTAAATTGGAGTTGCTCTGCATGAAGGAATAATACTCCTCCACGAAGATTTTCAAAAACAAAAAATCCAGTTTCAGAAATGGAATACTGCCTTTCAAATTGTTGGATGAAGATGTCCCCAAATCCCCAACAATTCAGCCTATTGCCAGTTCTTTTGGCTACCCATTAGAACTTGGTGGTAATAACTTATTGTTATTGATGCCACACTTGGGTCGTAGAATATGAAGAAATCAAGCTAGCATTAAGTTGGAGGCTTCCTCCCTGCTGGATGTTTTGCATACTGCTTTGCAGGCTGCTGGGAGAAGAAAAGCCGTCAATAATCCTCTTATCCAGGTATGAGCTCTGCTAGCTACAAGAATGACCAGCCCAGTAAGATACGCTCACTGGTGCATTAATATCATGAATGATATGAGACTAAATGAAAGCTTTCTAATTATCCTTAAGGGCTGCTTTACAAGAGGAAGCTCATGCTTGGCAGTGTAAGCCTGGTACCTATAGATTAGTACCTATAGATTAGGGAGGTCATAAATCCTACTACTATTATTTAGCTAAAGGAACATAGTATCAAAGTATCAAGTAGCCTTATAAATATTCCCACTTATACCATAGGCTAGTGTAATAACTTTCATCAGAGAAAATGAATGATGACTAATACAGAGATCACAATTGGTTGAAATGCAGAATATAAGTGAATATGGCATGCTCAGTCCTTAGCATAATACCTGTATCACACCCCCTTGTCACCAAGACTCTAGGAACATTGAAGAAGAAGGGACAGAAAACCGTAAGAGTCAGAGGTCAGAGAATATTACAGAAAAAGAATATCTCTGGTACGTGAATTGCCTGTTACACTCATGAACACACAAATACCGTAGCTGTCAACACAACACCCACAACAAGAGCAATCCACTTAACAGTCCAGCACAGGAAAGGAGGGCCTCATGAGGCCCACACATACCTCATGAGCTCTTTGCAGTTTTTGACCGCTCTGGAAAGAGACATGGTTTCCTTTTGTAGGTGGCCTTTTGAGAGGTTGTCCATGTTCCAGTAGACAGAACAAACAAGTGTACTTAGGGACAGTACTAACTGGATCGAGTAGGTCATAGAAGAAGGAGGGGGAGGAAGAGGAAATAGATATGGATTTGGTAGCGAGGTGAAGGGGTTATGAAAGAATTGGCAATCTACACACATTGTATTTGTATATGAAATTATCAAGCAAAAAATATGTTTTAGAAAAGTAAGAGTACAGGAATGTAAATAAACACATAATAACAATAGGTCAAAACAGGACTGAATCTCAAAAGTGACATTTTTATGTTCTTTCCCATGTAGAACAGGGAAAGAAAAATCTTTATTTCTTAGAACAGCAATTGGTGTAGAGTGGAAAGGCAAAAAGGGGTTGGCATTAATTATGAAATATGATACAAACATTTTAAGGGGTGTGGGTTGTCTTAACAATAGAGGTCCATATTGAGTGAAATATTCTTGAAATGCTGTGGGTTTCTTCTATGTGTAAAATACACATATTATTAACATATTAGGATTATAATTTTTTATTTCAGATGAAGATTTCTGAATTAAGAAGTCGTATGAAGGAGTTTTCGAATCCCACTTTTTACTCTAACTATAGAGTGTGTGCAGAGCTGTAAACAACAACATGCACCGTATCTCACAGAGAGGATTTGCAATAATTGCTAAGTAAGGTGACTGAAGCCTGGAGATGCTAAGATATTTGCCCTGTGTTGCTAGATGTTGGAAGGAGACTAAAAAGAATGCTCTTCAACAGCTTCCCAAGTTCAAACCAGTGGAGTTAAACATGAAATCCAATGGAATTCCACAGACTTGCCCTACAAGCTTTTAAAAGATAATCATCTCTAAACAAATAAATAACATTTGGGAATATAAAAATATGCCAAAGCTCTGCATTCCCAAACAAAATATCCTTTGGCCTCATTCCTGTTTCATATTAGTGTCATCGAATATATGAACATTTTAACAGTACTTAGCAAACGGTGATTAGGGACTATGTAAGTGAGCCTGCAGGAGGATTTGCTACAATCTCACTTCAAACAAAATAGAGTATGTTGGGCCTGGAGGGAACGCTAAAGGACTATTGAACTAGCATAACAGAAACAATATGTACCCATATTAGCATAAAGGACTTTGGATAAAATATGGCATAATTTTAGGCTGGTTTCAGTTGCTCAGTGGAACCTCCAGTATTCATCCCTCACTTGGCACTGAAACTTGCTTTATGTGCCTTGGTTTTCCTTGATAAATGATATCACAGGTTGCAGGTATTCCTTAGTACAAAAGACAACATTGATGATTCCAAAATTTTGTCATAACGCAATTTGAAGAGATCCCTTGGAAATTTTGAGAATTTTCTTTTTATTTCTGGAAGCAAATTTTTCACATTGGTAGCTTTTCTGGTAAACCTAAAACTAGACTGGAAGCTAGTTTTAATGGAGTAGGAGCTTTTCCCCGGGGAAAGTGTTACTTCAAATCCAGATAATGCAATCAGAAAGGGAGATGAGAAAAGATAGACTCTACAGCTATTAAGTCTTTTGTTGCAGGATCCATAATAGCAATAATATAATTCATAAATTACTAAAAAGAATGTTGTATGGAATTATCTAATCACAAGATAATTGAGGAGAACAATACGACTTTTCAATAAAGACCTAATGTCCTGCCATACCATGGACTACTAGGTGATATTCTAGCACTAGTTTTGAAATTGTTGACCTTATTTTCTATACATTCTTAACTTCAAGGTAACAATCTTCCCAATTATTCTGCTAAACTTCCCAAATATTTCTGCAGAAACAGTGTTAAGGCATGGAATGTAATGGATAGGTGTAAAATGTTAAATGTCTACAGTTAATGTTATATTTAAAAAGGTAGAACAAATCACTGAGCCTGGCAAAAATGGAAGTGTTGATCAAAGTACTTCCCTCTGTAATTATTTTTTTCAAAAAGAACTTCTAATATTTATTTCATTATTTTTCAGATAGAAAAAAATGTTAGTGATAACATATTTTTTAATTTACAAGAGGGCTTTAAAAGGCATCATCAAACAGCTAATCATCTTGACTTTGATTAAATTTTTACTTTTTTCTTTTAGCAAAACATATGCTTTTGGCATCTTATGCTTCGTGAGTGTAACTTTAAGTAAGATCACCTTGATACCTATGATTAAATTTAGTATTCCATATGTCAAGACTAACCCAAGTTAAAATGACTTTCTGGCATTAGACTTTCTATTGCTTTGTACTATTCAGGAGTGTGATCTCCCCATTATTACTCTTAGTCTTTCATAGTGGAGTCGAACATGTACAACGGAGCAAAGCAAGTCTCTGAGGTGTGAAATCTGAACAGTTACTTTACCTCCTAACTAAAAGAAGAACGGGAAGTTAATGGGAAGCCTGCATAAGACTGGGACCATTGGGGCTGGAAAGATGGGTTGACAGTTAAGAGCACTTACTGCTCTTCCAGAGGACCTCAGCTCAGTTTCCAGCACCTGTTTTGGGTAGCTCACAATTGCTTGTAATTTCTACTCAGAGGGGTCCAAAGCCCTCTTCTGGCCTCTGCAAGCACCCGTATGCATTTGCCATCACAGTCAAATACACACATAAATTGAAAAATAATCTTTAAAAAGATTGAATCTATTAACTTTCTGTCTTGAAACAGAGCAGAATCTCATGAGTCTATGCCCCTCCCAAAGGGTTTATAGATACATAGCAGTTGTCAGGTGAGAGAAATACCTTTTTGTTCAGGGGTATAGCCATTCATAAGCTGGGCTCCTGTAATTAACCCTATGCCCATGTTGTGGTAAGTAACCCTAATTAAATTCATTATTGTCATAAAACTAGACTTCAGTGAAAGAATTTCCTCAGTTTGTCATTGGTACCCTGCCTGAAGTGAATAGGTAGGTAGATATTGTTTGCCCTAGGCAGACAAACAACAACATCATACAAGTAGTTGGCTTTGTGGGTGCTTTGTCACCTGGTAAAAGCATATTTTCTGGGAAACACCAAAGTTAATAGGATTTATAATTAAGTTTCACACAATATGCTAGCCAAGGAAGAACCAACAAAATTATATGACAGAAAGGTGTTTATATATCAAAGGTAATCTGAAAGTCTCTGTCCATTCCATTCACCCAGGGTATGTATGTATTACTTGATATACCTTAAATGATTCAAGAATTCACTTAAACTTTAGAGCAATTTTATGGAAGCAGTGCATCTTCAGCTAATCTCACAGAGCAATAAAAGGAATAATTGTCGTCATCAAAATGCCTCGGCACACTTTCGGCACTAAGGCAGCGTTCACTGATCGCTGCCTCATTTGTTGTGTTTGTGATATTCTATTGACAAACATTATTGTCAGCCCTTGTCACAGATTATCCTCATCAAACTGCAGTCATCTGGAGGGGAATTGATATTTTAACAAGATTTCTCTAAAAACCAGGAAAGCAGCTTAATTAAAGTCAAAATTCCCTTTGAGGATATAATATTTATGCTCCTTATTTGTTGCATTCTGTAAAATGGTCCAGTTTCTAGGGATAAAATTTCTTGCCAAAAACACTCCCTTATTTTTCGGAAATGATTCCTTGTGTTTAAATGAAGTTAGAATACTTTTCAAAAGAGTCATCCCCTCAATGAGGAATTCTGAAATCCTGTACTGCAAACCACAGCCAGTGATTGTCCATGTAACAAAAGGGCAAATGCATGGACCTGAGGCCAAATAAGTCATGTTTGCTGTTTATACATCATAATGACAGACTGCTAAGCTTCTAATCCTGCTAACGTTTCTTAAAGGAGAAAGCCAAGTTCGCCACACCAGTATGTATTCAGATAGCCATCTCTACTAAGTAAACTTACTCGAATCAAATAGTACCTGAGTTATTAAAATTCAAATTATCTTTTTTTTCTTTTGGTTTTTCGAGACAGGGTTTCTCTGTGTAGCTTTGTGCCTTTCCTGGAGCTCACTTGGTAGCCCAGGCTGGCCTCAAACTCACAGAGATCCACCTGGCTCTGCCTCCCGAGTGCTGGGATTAAAGGCATGCGCCACCAACGCCCGGCCAAATTATCTTTTTAATTCTTTAAAATTAAAGATTGCTCTAGGTTCTGAAGTTTCAAGGGTGGGTACATCACAGAAATTGTAGAGTGCTCTCCAGTGACACCTTCAATTTTCTTTGCTTTCTATCCACCCCATACTACCACTTCCAAACTGGCATTATCTCTGTCCTGAACTGGTGCTGGATTATTATTAAGGTTCTCTCCATATTCCCTTACATTGCTCCTTACACGGTACAAAATTTAACTATGTCAAGTTGTTGGCATCTCTTCCGGTTTGTACTTTTGATGATTTTTTTTTT
>CABHPP010147311.1:0-38917 GCA_902168425.1 Peromyscus attwateri
AAAGCCATTTTACTAAACCTGTGTAATCTATAGCAACAATCTAAACATTTGTCCTTACATTCTTAGAGAAGTTCAGTTCTCACCACTCATTAAAGAAACTTCTCTTTGCAACAGATAGAAACCATTACAGAAAATGACAACCTACCAATGTGCAGAGTTATGGAGCTCTGTCTCAAACAATACATCTACAACACAATTCCTGAACCTAAGTCTCAGGGATCATTGTAAAAGAGGAGGCAGAGAGATTGTAAGAGCCAGAGGGCCAGGGAGTTGTGAGACTGGTCTGCTAAAAATGTCAGAAACTTCACCCATGAAGTTTTGTCACCATAGCTGCCTAAATATGACCTGAACAAGGACAATACCAACAGACATACTAACTTGGAAGAGGAAAATCTCATGAGACTTCAACCCTAGGCAAAGAACTACAGGCAACTAATGATATAAAGTGGGGGAAATAGTCTTCCCCTGGGAAGAGCACACCAATACCAAATGGTCAGTTCTTTTACTCATTACTCATATACATACAAATAGTATTATGCAGACTGAGCAGGTTGCATTTATATATTTATATATATATATATATATATATATATGATCATACACAAATATATATGTAGCAACAATTAAAGAAAAAAAGGCCATGAGTTTGAAAGAGAGCAAGTATAGGAGCTATATAAGAGGCTTTGGAAGTGGGAAAAAAGTGGCAAATAATATAATTGTAATATACAAAAATTTAAAAATATTTTAAAGTAAACAAAAACAAAAGAAAAAATTGGTTAGTAAGTCATCAATAAAAAATGTCAACTCTATATGCACCTAAAATTTATTTATGAAGAAGCAAATGCTGTGGAATGTCATTCTGTATGCTGTGAATGTGTGTTGCTCTGATTGGATGATAAATAAAATGCTGATTGGCCAGTAGCCAGGCAAGAAGTACAGGTGGGATAAGTAGACAAGGAGAATTCTGGGAAGAGGAAGGCTGAGTCAGGAGTCGCCAGCCAGACACAGAGGAAGCAAGATGACAAGGCAGAATTGAGAAAAGGTACCAAGCCACATGGCTAAACATAAATAAGAAATATGAGTTAATTTAACTGTAAGAGCTAGTCAGTAATAAGCCTGAGCTAATGGCCAAGCAGTTATATTTAATATAAGCTTCTGAGTGATTATTTTATAAGCGGCCCCCGGGACTGCCAGAGCCTGGCAGAACCCGAGAAACATCCGACTACAAGCAAAAATTTAAAAAGACAATATAAAAAAGTTAATACAGTACAACTTTTAAGGTTTTATTAATAGAATTACTTGTTAAGAAAAACTTTGAGTTTGAAGTAACCACAAAGTATGGAAATCAAGAATTGATAAATTGGACTACAGAATAATCAATTCAACATTCCATGAACATCTAGATGAAGTTAACTGATAAGTGTTTTGAATCCCCAGTACTAGATTCCTCTGCCAATGCAGTAAGCCAAATAGAGACAAAATAAATGATAAAGGACCAGGTTTAATCTGAGCAAAGCACTCCCAGGTGACCTTGGGAGAAGAGACAAGGAGAAATCACATGGCAGGTCTATGGACCTGAGCAGCTCCGGGCTGGGGGGGGAGGGAGCCACTACCACCTGGCTGGGTTTCTGAAGTGGGCAGGGTTTGGAGAGGGAGGCATGGGGGTGGGGGCTGAGGCAGAGCTTCCAGTGGAACATTGACAAGCAGATGCCTAACAAGCAGGTTAGTAAAGGCCTAAAACTTTTAAGGATTTAAACTGAGAATCTGTAAGGAATCCCTGCAAAATTGCTAATAAGAGACAAGCAAAACAGTAGGAGAAACAGAGCACATAAATAAGCAGTGCTTAAAGGAAGTAGCAATCTAGATGATTTATATATACATGAAGAAATTTTAAAACTTTAAAAATAGAAATTCAAACTGAGTTACCATCACATGAGCTTACATAAAGAAAAGCTTATGAAATTTGACAACATGGGCAGCATGCTAGACAAGAATCTAAGAGTGAGGACCCTTGTTTAATAATGTGCTTGTTTATCTCCATCAATCATCTATTGTAGCTATGGAACTGACCACAACACCCTGGGGTCCTACACCAGTGTTTTTGTTTCCATGGCACAGTGTTTTGTTAGGGCAGCTCTTCTCATCTCCGTGGACTATTTGGGATATATTGCTGTGAGTCAGTCAACTGACTTGTCAATTAGTCAACTAGCTTGGATGCTGTAGAGTTTGTTTCCAGCTACAGATTAGTCTACCTTGAGTCTTTCCTTACGTCTCCTACTCCTGTCGGGCCAGAGGAATGTGTTCTCACCACCACTACAGAGGCACAAAAGGGCAAGAGGAGACAGGGTCATCTTCATGCCGAGGCTTGAAAGTGTCACCTTGTCAATTCTTCCTGCACAGTGGTGGCCATGGTAGTTGGAGTGCACTATAATTCAAGTAAGCAAAAAATGTCAAGTTGTAGAAAAAGAATGGGGATATATGGAATGGTGAAGAATTAGAGCTAGTAATTTTATTTAGTACAGTGGCCAAGTACTCAACCACCACACAAATACTTAATTCAGATTTAGAAGTCAGGCTGTGTCCATATCTATCTATAAAATGTACTCACATGTGCATACGTTTCATTTCCTTACATGCTTATCAGTATTCAATATTTAACACAGTGTTGCTTGTGATAGCAAATGTAGTTTAGAAGATCATTTTGGAAAGGAGTGACTAAAATATGATATTTGCCATCTGTGGAGTACGTTGGAGCAGTCTGATATGATTCATTTGATTTGCACATAGCTGCGTGAATATACCTTAATGCTTAATGTCATTTTAAAAGGCAATTAATAACACAAAGTTTATTCTGCAATGCAAGTTATGCCCCATCCACATAACAACACTGGATATTTTTCAAAAGTACAAAAATCTGTCAAAAGAACTTTCACTAAGTAAATAAAATGATTCTGAAGAAACTGCAAAGAATAGAATTGCAAATAGGGACATAAGAGGTCACAACAATAACAAGAAATAAAGCAGAAATTATGGCTTTGCAATGGCTTAAGAATTAATCTGGTCAATTTTATATTCCTGTAATTATTAAACATAAAAAAACTGATGACCAAAAGATCCCAAAGACAACAATGCAAGCATATTATATTCATAACACTTGATAAAGAAACAAAGTGTGGAAGAGAGCTTTGGAGTCACATAGCTTCTGGTTTGAAAAGAAAAGTAGATGTGCCCAGAAAGAACATGTCATGGCAAAGCTTTGAGGCAGCGGTGAGAGAAGGGCAGAGAAAGTTCTATGGGGCTTGTACTGACAGAAATTTAATGAGAACTTGACATGCTGTGACAGAGACAGAAGTATAGGGCAAACTTCTTGTAATCTGTCACTTCACGTTCATTTGGATCTGTCCATAGTTCTGGAGGCCCTAGGAGCTGCTGGAAACAACTGTGAAGAACTTTATTAGAAATAGATGAATTAGGAAAGAAAGAAAAAAAAGGAAGGAAGGAAGGAAGGAAGGAAGGAAGGAAGGAAGGAAGGAAGGAAGGAAGTTCTGTGTAGGAAAGCAATTAGACAGCCATAGGAAAGCCGTGTTCTCGGAAACCTGCTGCCGTCAGAACCCTGCCAGCAAAGCCCCTGACTCCTGCCCCCACCCTTGCTTTCAGCAGCTCTGGCTTCTACTCTCAGGCTCTCCTACCTAGCTTCATAATGTAACCACTCCCGCACTTTCTTTACTTGCAAGCAGCATTGAAAGTTAGCATATGCATATGAGAGAGAATGTTAGACTTTATCTTCCTGATGGAATCGTCTCACTAAATGTAATATCTTCCAGTTTCATCTTCTCTTTCGAAAATTTCACAACTTTATTTTTTGTAACAGTTGAGTAAACTTCCACGGTGTGTATACACCACATTTTCATTATCCACGAAACGAGTTGTTCCTTGACATTTTTCACCCAAGCAAGAAAAGTCAACAAAATGTTTGTTTTGGATCTGTCATAGTTTGCAGCTCATTTTCGATTCTGAGGATTAAAGGATTGCTTCCTGTTAATGAAAATATACGATGATCCTTCCCTGCCAACCAAAGTTCTGCAGAGGTTAAATGGCTGCACATAATATCAACCTGTAGCCTGGGCTACTTTGTTCAGGATCCCAGGGTGGGGAAGACGAGAAGAGAAAATAGAAGCTGACCAGCATTTACAGAGCCTTTATTTACATTCTAAATCCACCTCTTAATGTCAGCTCAGAACTGCTTCCTCTTCTCACTGTGGATGATGAGAAGCTTGGAGCTCCTCCTGGGCTTGAGAAGAGTCCTGGATACTCTGAAATTATGCAGATCAGATAAATAATACTTGCCCCGGCAGAAGGAGCAGTTTCCTCCTTAGCTCTTGTCTTGGGAATGTATCACCACTCAGGAATCACAGGGGTTGAGGTGGCATGGCTTTCTTCCTGAACATTGCAAACCAGCTAAAAAAGAAAAGCATTCTATAGGATGAAAACACTTGCTTTGCATTTTCACACAGCTTTCTCAAGTTGCAATACTTCTGCCACAGAAGAAGCAAATTCTCCGAGGACTTAGAAGCCTGGAATGCTCGATGGCCTCTTCAAACCAGTGAACAAGCACACTGGCGGTTTCAAGGAATGCTGAGACAGACCAGAAGGTACAAAGAAAGATTTCTCTGAGAAAGGTCATCTAGCTGATGTCCACATCCATGCGACAGGAGCCAAGTTTAGCCTGATTATGTCTTGGTGTCCTCCTGACGACTTCATCACCACATCTGCCTTCTGCTTTTGATAATAACAAATAACGTCTGTTTGGATAAGATGTCCCCAGTGATGTTCACATTTAAACATTTGACCCTCAGCTGATGGTGAGAGGTTGCAAAACCTTCTGGACAAGGAACCTAGATGGCAGACAGAGGATCATAGGAAACCATAGCTGGCTGCAGTTGCAGCTGTATCTCTCTGTTTCCTGATCCATGGAGCTTAAGGAAGCTGACGGCAAACTCCTAGCTCCAGGCCAAGCTGGTCCAGGCTGCCATGCCTTCCCTGATATAACAAACTGTATGTCTTTAAACCTTGAGCCAAATAAACCCTCCCTCGATACAGTTGTTTTAGACAGGTATTTTATCACATCATGAGAAATGTAACTCACCTCACCTTCTTCTACTGTAAAGTCCTCGAGGAAAGAAAAATGCTAAATCTGATAGCTTATTCAGTGCTTTGCACATAACAGACAATCAAAAATATTAAATTAATCACCAAATGAATTTCAGCTAAAGCCAGAGCATTTTTGGTGGTATAATGAAAAAGGCAGCTGTGTCTCCAGCTGCAGCATGGAAGTACAATGTACTTGATAGCAATATTTCTTGTTGCCCACTCCCTTGTGTCTCCTCAAAGACTTGTAATTTTTAATTTGAATAAGAACCAGTAGGGTATTTGGTTTTAATTTGTGGAGCAAAGGCAGGAATACAGTGATTCAAACTTTGCTCTTCTACCATTGAGTTAATAATATTACTGTCAGCATACAAAGCAGATTTGAAAGGTTCTATCCACCCTTTCCTGGATTTAACATTACATTTTAATATCTCTTTCTTCTCAGGAGTATAACTTAACAGCTACTTTGTCACTTACGTGTTCCTTACCTTGATAGAAATAGTGACTGCAGTCCAAGAAATGGCAGTTCATGAAATCCTATTTGTGGGTATTATCACACAAAGAACGGGCTTCTGTTTCACATTGATTAAGTAAAAATAAATAATATTGAAATGAGATAGTCTGGGCCTACTGTACACATCAAAAAAATCAAATTAACTATCAAACATTTAAAATGTTGTTGGAGCCTACAGCTCATCTGGTAGAATGCTTACCAGTACTCATGATGCCCTGGGTTAGATCCTTATATATAACATAGCATAGTGCCCATGCCTGTAATCCCAACACTGGAGAGATGGAGGCTGGAGTGTCAGAAGCTCAAGGTTAAAATGAAGAGTTGTGCAGTCCAGTCCCAATCAATACATCTACAACACAATTCCTGAACCTAAGTCTCAGAGATCATTGTGGAAGAGGGGGCAAAGAGATTGTAAGAGCCAGAGAACTAGGGAGTTTGTTGTCTGCTACAAATGTCAAAAACCACACCATGAAGTCTCATTACCATAACTGCCTAAATATGACCTGAGCAAGGACAATACTAATAGACACGCTAATGTGGAAGGGGGAAAGCTCATGATGCTTCAACCCTATACAAATAACTATGGGCAACTAAGGACATGGAGGGTGGGATAAATAGTCTTCCCCAGGGAAGAGAACAGCAGTTGGTTATCACTACCAAACAGACAACCCTGAAAACATACATACAAGTAACATTATACAGACTGAGCAGTTTGTGTTTATATATTTAGGAATACACACACATGCATAAGCTTACACACTCACATACACACATATGTGTAGCAAAAATTAAAGAAAAAGGGGCCATGAAATTGAGAGATTGCAAGGGAGTGGAAAATTGGAGGCATTACAGGGAGAAAAGGGAAAGGGAGATATGATCTATTTATACAATAATTTCAAAAATGATAATAGAAATACGAAGATATCATCAGCTAAAAAGTGAGTTCATGAACAATCTGGTCTAGATGAGATCTTATTTCATTAAAATAATATATAAAATAGCTCTGTTGAAATTTAAAACCTGATTGGTAGACCCACACCCAGGAGTATATAGGCAGCACAATTTACCATGGGTTATAAAATAAGAAGACATGATGGTGAGGAGGAAGAGATGGGTCTGGGATGAGTTAAGGGGAAGAGTGGAGGTAAATATGTTCAAAATACATTGTGAGAAATTCTCCAAGAATTAATAAAATATTTTAGTGTAAAATCATAATATTCAAATAATCCCCATTTCCCAAAATTGCAAGCAAAAGAAAGCTATTGAGCTATTCAGCTATTATTAAATTAGATGCTCCTAAACCAGGGTGACCATCCAATTCTGATGGAAACTGAGAAGGGGTTTACTACAGCAAACTTTTACCCAAATTATTCAGGTCACTTAATCAAATAGGAAACTGTACACTAACTCTTCCAGGCAGGCTAAATGTCAGCAGACTTAAATGACACTTACTGTGAGAGCATGGAATATTATCTACAGTCACACAGAAGGGGCCACTGGCTTTACATGCAGAAGAAAACCTCTGTTGTGGAGCAGAACTTATATGCTGCTTCTCAAGCAGCACTTTCCAAACTTCACTTAGAGAATATCTCAATTTGGTTTGCACCGCTCAGAGTTTCTACCAGTTAGTTAGGTGATTCTAGCAATTAATTAACCAGGTTAACGTGCTTTGTATTTATCAAGCCAGTAGTAGTGATGGTAATATTAATGCAGTTGTTTATTTGTCAGAGAACCTTGGTATAGGAAACCAAATGGCATTGGAAACAGTTGAGGGTAAGAAAAGCAGATGACATCCTTCAGATGAGGCCATTGTGTTAACATGCTGCCAAGGTGCCAGCAACTGGTCTAAGGACTAACATTTGCTTGTGTATGTAACCTGGCAATGAAGATACATAGAGAGAAGAAATTGCCTGTGATTTTAGGTGTCTGGCTCAACTTTCTTGCTATAATTATAATCAGCAACACAATAAGAGACAACTTATAACAGAATGTTGACATAACAAAGCCCAAAAGTTTGACATACCAAAGCTTCACAGATAAGTTAGATAAGTTTAACATCTTTTTTTTTTTTCATGAGAAAGCTCAGCCTAAAAGAAAATGGAGGACTAATTTACTTGTTTCTGTCTTTCTAAGTTCCAGCAAAATTGTAAGTGTTCTCCACCATTGTCAGATAGAATTAATACTAGCAATACTCTAGATGTTTCTGGATTTGGAAACGGTGTTGTCCCCTCCCAGCAGGTCATCTTCATTCAAGAGTTCCTAGCAAAACAGTGGAAAACCTGAGAATGAGATTCATCTTGAGACTTCCCCCCGAAGTTCTAGGAGCTTTATGAGGGTTCAGAATTGCACAATAGTCTACCCACTCCTGCAAAATGATTGCTCTTTTATTATACCCAACTTGTTCCTTCTAAATGACTGTGTTGACCATCTAATGGTCACCAATACTGCTTTAATTTTTTTAAATTGTTTTTATTCTAGTTAAAATTGTTAAAGTGAGCCCATAGGCTTTGGTTGAAGTCTGTTCGTGATGATATAACTATCCAAATGATGTTCAAATAAATGTTTCAACTGTTTATGGTGTGCATAAATTGCTGCTTTTCCTCTCTAAGGATAATTATTACTGCTCACTAACTTGCAGATAGAATCTAAGCTGAATTCAGTGTGTTATCTTCAGTTCTTACAACGACCTGGCGTGTTTGTCTGGTGGAACTGGTCGGGACACTAAAGGGAAGAAAATGAATAGCAGAAGCTCAGGCAGAGAAAGCAGACAAAACGCAGAGTGGTCTTGCTCCAAAGCCTGGATCCTTTCTGCCTTAGCAGACCCCCTTTAGTGGAAACTCTAGGTTGTCATTGAATCGTCTGCCCAAGAATGCCATTGCTCCCTTCAACCTTTGATGTCAAGGTTTTGGACTGCTGCTGTAGGTGGCACTGTCAGAAACCACTGTGCTGATGAAAACTACAGTCCCAGGTTTGCTGGGGCTGAGTTTCATCTCTGATCATTGCTGGATTACGTGTCCTTCTAGATGTAAGGACTTAGTGCCTCTATTTCTTAGGGATGGTGGTAACAGAGACAGCTCACAGAACTGTAGCAAAAATTTAATTAATTAATTCAATGCCTCTAAACCTTTAGTGTGCCTCAGGATCACCTTATCTGGTAAATCTAAGATTTTCTTCTGTAGGAAGTATTTCCTGTTGTGAGTTGCAGGCAAATTATTTTCCATTCATAGAGAATAGCTACCCTTTCTCATACTTCTCTGTTCCCTTTACCACATATCTATCATGTTCTATTTATTTTCTATACTTCTTCTCTTTCAGTTTATTGCAAGTATACTGCTCTTCTGGACAATCCCTTCTGGGCATTTTCTTAATCACAAATATTTGTATTAGGTCCACAAATATAGGTAATAAATATGTATAATAAATTATGTATAACATACAATAAATAATATTTTAAAATATAATATATAATAAACATATACATATATATTTATTATCTTTCCCCCATTACCCACAAAGGTGGGATATATATCATATATAATATAAAATGTTATCATAATTTAGTTATATTTTCTACAGTGTTTTAGAAAACTTATGGGACTGCCACAAAGTAAAATACTTTTTATAGAGAACTCTAGCATGTCCGTGAGCAAATAAAAGATGAACATCTCTCCACATTAGTATCACATCAAGCTTAATGCAAGCATTATTTCATATCCATGTTTAACCCTGTGGTTTGATAGGTATAGAAATGGAGATGAAAGCAAAGTGACATACTCTGGCCTTGTTGATGCCTTCTTCATGGGACATGTCTCTATTAATGAATTGTTCCTACTTTCATGTGTTTATCTGATATTTTCAAAAAACTCTAGAAGACTTCAATTCCTCCTATTGGCTTTATTATTATTATTATTATTATTATTATTATTATTATTATTACTACTACTACTACTACTACTACCATAAATAGGACTCATTGGATATTGCCAGGTAGTTGTTTTGTTCGCCTTGATGTTTAAACTTCTCTTTTTAAATAAAGAATACTATACGGTCTACTTCTGACAAGTAAGACCTGTGAAATCTTCAGAAGGAAGTCCTTATGTTTTCAGTCTCAAGAGTTCATTTATCACTGAGACTCTGAAAGCCTCTCCAAATAGGTCAAACTAATTTAGAGGGAGTCTGAAGATAATATTGAATGTATAATTCATTCTGATTAATAAATAATACTTAACCATAGGACAGTCTCTCTTCGATGAGATTCTTTGATTGCGAAAAGACTTTCAAACTCCAAATGGAAGTTTGTCACCCCATCTTAGAAAAGGGATTTTCAGAGGCATATTTTTGCTTCAAAGCACCACTATGCTGATAGGCAAATGACTTTCACATTATTCTGTTTCCATGGTTTTTTTTTTTTTCTGTGTCTTAGCGGATGTAGAAAATTCTGATTGTGTTACCTTAATCTAATAGAGAATTCTTAAAAGGTAATGACTGTCACAAAGCCTGTTTTTGCAATTCAGAGTCTTCTTGGATAATTTCTCTAGTTTTGGATTCTTTGTAATTATGCTGCATTTAGATTCCCTGCTCAGTGTACTCACTGCTTTTATATCAATTGCCAGAATTCTTCAGGGCAGAATAAGTTGAGCCCTTATTGTCTTCTGCTGCTTCCCGCCTAATTGTCCCCAAAGCACTATGGAGAGCTTCTTTTAATTCCTCTCACTCTGAGGAAAGTCTTTATAAAGCAGGCATAATGCACAAAGCTGAGACTTGTGCTAAGAATGACATTGTTTCATAAAAATGTCAGTGATTATTAATTCGTAGATTTGTGAGGCAAGTGGAAAGACCTGATAAGGCTCATTTCCTTGGCCATATTCATTTTTACCCTGGAATATAAATTTTGCTAATTACAGTTAAATTGCATTTGCCGTTTGCCCAGTCACAATGGTGTTCACTTTAATTAGTTCAAGTTTGTGAAATGTCATGAACATTCCTTATGTTCCCTCTCTGTTCTTGATCCAATTGGGATCTCCTGCTTCCCCAAGTTCTCTTTCTCTTGCCCCTCGCCCCTCATTACTCCCACTCACGTCCAGATTGTTCATGTAGATCTCATCCATTTCTCTGTCATTGGGCGATCCCCGTGTCTTTCTTGGGGTCCTATTATCCAGGTAGCCTCCCTGGTGTTGTGAGTAGCTGTCCAGTCATCCTTGTTCCACAACTAGTATTCTCCTATGAGTGGGTACATACCATGTTTGTCTTTCTGAGTCTGGGTTACCTCACTCAGGAGGATTTTTTCTAGATCCCTCCATTTGCCTGCAAACCTCATGATGTCATTGTTTTTCTCTGCTGAGTAGTATTCCATTGTATATATGTACCACAGTTTGTTTATCCATTCTTCGGTTGAAGGGCATCTAGGTTGTTTCCAGGTTCTGGCTATTACAAATAATGCTGATATGAACATAGCTGAGCAAGTGCCCTTGTGGTATGATTGAGCATTCCTTGGGTATATGCCCAAGAGTGGTATAGCTGGATCTTGGGGGAGATTGATTCCCAATTTTCTAAGAAAGCGCCATATTGATTTCCACAGTGGCTGTACCAGCTTGCATTCCCACCAGCAGTGGAGGAGAGTTCCCCTAGCTCCACATCCTCTCCAGCACAAGGTGTCCTCAGTGTTTTTGATCTTAGCCAATCTGACTGGCGTAAGGTGGTATCTCAGAGTTGTTTTGATTTGCATTTCCCTAATGATTAGGGATGTTGAGCAATTCCTTAAATGTCTTTCAGCCATTTGTGTTTCCTCTGCTGAGAATTCTCTGTTTAGTTCTATGGCCCATTTCTTAATTGGACTGTTGGGAATTTCAAGTTTGTGAAATGTAAAAATGTTTTCTTATTCATCAAGATGTTACTAGAATAATACTGTCCTTATAAAGTAAAGTTCTCCATAGTGAATTTAACAACACTTTGTCAAGTTCATGTGCCTAAGGAGTCCCAAACTATACCCCTCAAGGAAAAGAAGTCATTCCTAAAACACTCCTTCCTGAGACTTCAGAAAGAAGTGATTGTATTAACTGACCCTGCACTATCAATTTGCTCAAATAAACCTCCAGTAACAGAGTCCTGTTTTAATAGGGAACCACATTAACACAAAGCACGGTTCACCTGCCAGATCTGTTCCTCTCCACTCTCCATTTTTTACTGCTTGTTTTTGATTGCCTCTGAGGCTCCCCTGTGTCTCCAAAGGTCAAGCAACTGACATTTTAATAAGAGCAACATAACTTCGAACTTAGCAGAAAGATCAACACAGTGAGTGGCTTATCCAGTCTTGACAAGTTATGTGGTTCATGCCATCTGAGACATCCTAACTGAAGACAGCAGGTGTTGGGATCTGCTTTAGGTAAGAGACCTGGGCAGGTCAAAGCCAGAATTAGGGCTGAACATCCAAACTCATTAAAAAAATAGAGAGTTAAAGGGGAAATCTAAATCTAGAAATTGATTCTGCTCTCAAAATATATGTATAATGAACTCTGAGAGTAAACAGAATTAAGTGGCAGTCTGTGGGGACATTTCTGAATCACAGATGTATTTTGTATGATCAAGTGCTGTAAGTTTCAAGTGGGTTTAAAATGGAGTGGAGCAGAAAATGTTTTCATGAGACTTTTTTTTTTGAAGAGGAGGGGTTTAACATCTCACTTAATAATATAAACTTTCTCCTCACCCTTGCTGAGGGGTTCACTTAGAATGCATACTATTCAAATACATTTTCTAACCGTTTCTGAACAATGCTAAGCTTTTGGGGACCAGTTTGACCCATTCAGCAAGGGCAAGTGCAATGCCTTGCCCAAAGAAGGCATCAGTTCCCATGGGTTGAATGAATATCACTTCCACTACTTCCTCGCTGAAAATCTCTGAGGCCCCACTTCATCCCATTCAATTCCAGTGGAAATTCTCCTTCCACCTTGTTTTCCACTCCTGCTTGTGGACTTCATTCTTTATAGAACTTTTGCTGACACTGTGTATCTTTTTCCTTCAATCTTGTGTTCCATTCTCCACGCAGTCCTAATTTAATCCCACCTTGTCCATAACTTCTCCTCTGTTGCGGAGCCCAAACACCTTCTGCATGGTTGTTTTGTTTCTAGAATCCTGTTGATTCAAATTCGTCTCTTCTTCAATAGCCACATGCGTAGCACTCAGTTTCCTGCAAATACCTTTAGGTGAAGATCATGTCTGTGGTGCTTCTCTCAGATTCTAGACTATAGTGAGAGATAAATGTAGGAGATGATAGGCTTTCTGATGCCTGCATCGAGAAATCTTTATGGAGTTGGGATAGCATGGTTACCTCGAAACTGAGTCCGTTTTTCCTAATAGATCAGATTTAGATTTGGGGTCATGTCTTGAAAAGTAAAAAAAAAAAAAAAAAAAAAAAAAAAATGACCCTTAAATGAGATAGACCTGTATTTTTCTTGAAAACTTTGATAATATACAATGATTTCTCTCTCTCTCTCTCTCTCTCTCTCTCTCTCTCTCTCTCTCTAGTCTTTTTTTTGTTGAAAGAATGAGTTCAGGCTGACATATAAATATATCATTTACCATCATTAGGGACTATATGTAATTCATTTTTTTGAAATGAGTTTTTATTGTTTGTCATGTCTGTGTCATGTTTTGAGATCTCTTCTGCCATTCCTGTGACTCAACGTTACTGAAGAAAGAAACAAGAATTCAACTATACATACTTTTCTTTTCCATATGCTCACTAATCTAAATTTTCATGTATTGGGAAACCTATCCAGTTTACCTCAAACCTAGAGGAAAAGAAGTCATCTAAAGAAGACACAACCATCCTTGCAGTAGGATACGAGGCAATAAGTTATAAACTCTGGAACAGTAATAAATGCAATGGGGAGCCAGAAAGACAGAGGGAAGAGGAAAGAGAAAAGAGATGGAAAAGGCAAGTCCTGAACGTTTGATGTGAGCAGATCTAAAGTGATGCTAAAATATAGCGACATGGGATATTTTCCTTTCTTTTGCTAGTAGGAGATAATATCCATAAAATGCAGACTTTCCCAAATTGTTCTCAGCATTCAGTCATTCAACAATTTATTTGAATTTCCACCATGTGCCAGACCCTGTCAATGATTTATCAGCAAACAAAACCAAGTCCCTAAGATTCTCATGGTAATTGCATTCTAGTGAGTGACTAGTATCTAAATGTCAAATAATCTGAATATATGCATCAACTGGGCAATTTCAATTACTCTGTAGTTAGCTCAGTACCCCGAATGTTTTATCTAACTTAATTCTGCAAATAATTCTCTTTTATAGTTAAAGAAACTAAAGAGAGAGCTAAATAATGTCCATAGTGTTGTATTCTTAGAAAGAATCAAAACTTAGTTTGAAACACACATTTTCCTAATGGTATGTAGGAGACTCCAGATGCTGTGCCAGAGGCTACCTTAAGTGATCAAGAATATGTTTCACTTCACAAAAGCTTTGTGTTATAGTATAAAGTTGGGACTTGGAAAGAATTTAGTATTTTTGACACTTCATTCCTATTATTTATTTTAGTTTTAATTAAAATGTGTGTGTGCGTGTGCGCACGCGTGCACGTGTGTGTGCGTGTGTGGGGAGGGGGTTGTGCATGTGAGTACAGTTGTCAATGGAGACCAAAGGCATTAGATCCCCCTGGAGTAGGAGTTAGTTACAGGTGGTTGCAAGCCAGCCTATATGGGTGTTGGGAATCAAACTCATTTCCTTTGAAAGAATGATGTGCTCTCTACTATAAAATGTATTTCATTTTAATTCATCATTTCATTATTCTCTACCTCCTCAATCCAACCCCTTCTACATCCTCCTCATTTTCTCTCTCAAACTTATGGCTTCTTTTTCTTTAAATAGATATAGGTACTCATATGTTGCTGGAGAGCTTCTCTCCAGGTCCCACCAAGCCCCACAGTTCCACAACCCACATATAAAATAATCACTCAGACGTTTATATTACTTATAAACTGTATGGCCGTGGCAGGCTTCTTGCTAACTGTTCTTATATCTTAAACTAACCCATTTCTATAAATCTATACCTTGCCACGTGGCTCGTGGCTTACCGGCATCTTTACATGCTGCTTGTCCTGGCGGTGGCTGGCAGTGTCTCTCGCTCCACCTTCCTGTTCCCTCAATTCTTCTCTCTGTTAGTCCCGTCTATATTTTCTGTCTGGCTACCGGCCAATCAGTGCTTTATTTATTAACATATTTGTCATACAGAACATCCCACAGCACTCATATATGTGTATAGGTATGTGTGTATGTATGTATGTATGTATGTATGTATGTATGTATGTATGTATATGAGTAAATATATAAATGCAAACTGCAGAGTCCCTATATTGGTACAATAATATATGTGTGTGTGTGTGTGTGTGTGTGTGTGTGTGTGTGTGTGTGTGATTTCACATATATGTAGATATATAATTTCAGAACTGACCACTTGGTATTGGATAACAAATTTGGGAGCCCATCCCTGGGGAAGACTAATTTCCCCATTCTTAGTAGTCATTAATCACCAATATTCTTCATCTAGGCCAGTGTGCAGCACTCCTAAGTGTTCATCCATCTCTCCAGCTCTATGATTTTTATAAGACTAATTCAAGTTTATATCATGAATTTTGTTTTATGTGGCATGATTAAGACAGTAACTGGCAATATACTTGTTCTAATATCAAAACCTTTATTAAATTATCTACCTTATGCCGCCTCCTGTAGTATCCCCAGCTGTCTCTAAGGACATGTATTTGTATGAAATATACAAAAACGTTTCCAAAAATCTGAAAGGAAAAACATTCTCCTGATCAATAATGACACCCCAGTGCTTCCTTCCTTCTGGGCTGTCCGGTCTTCTTCTGGCAGGTTCTCATCCTATCATCCTGGAGAGTTATCCAAACTTTGGGCCTGGCAACACACTGGCTGTGGAAGGAGAGGCTGTTGGTAGTGCCAGGTTCTGCACCAGGCAGGTGGCTGGCAGCTGCAAACACCTTCATTTCAGAAGTTTCAAGAAATTTATTCTAGGATTCCTTTACATGGACATGTTCTTTGCTGCTTTGGAAAGGGTAATGATGCTCATAAAGGGATGCAGTAGTCCAAATTCCTACTCAGTTAAACTCTCAGCTCTTGAGACCTGCATGTATTTCTTAGAGAAATGGAAAACAGAGAAGCCAGAGAGTAAGACTCATCTAAAACATCCTGAAAGTTTCACTTAACATAAAGAAAACAATATACATTGTCTCTACTTCTCACGATTTTCTATTCTAAAATAGGAAAACAGTTCTAGACATCCGAATCAGTCAGTAGTTATGTGCCGTGTTAGAGTTATGGAAGCTTTAAAGAAAAGTTATAAATGCAGCATTCGTCCTTCCTCAGGTCATTTTCTTTCCAGAAATCATATCACATGACACTTGGGAACAGCATCTGGAACTAGCCTGCTTATTCAGAATTCTGCCCCTGCAACTGGCTACTTAGGTGGTGCCAACTAGTCATATGACACATTTTTGTGCCATAGTTTCCTGTGGACAAGGGGAGCATGATAACAATGTCTCCACAGCATTACTGGGAGAGTTGTATGAGGGCACACACATAGAGTGTTTGTGTTAAATTAATATTAAATGAACTCATCTCTATATGATACTTCTAATAGTGTTTAACTGGGGGCAAGTGCTCTAGTAAGTACAAAATTCTATTTATCTTTAAAGAGGTCTGAAGATCCAGTGAGTCCCTTCCCTATATGAGCAGAAATGAATTTTCATTTGTTTAATATGAACTGTGTTTAATATGAAAACGGGATATGTCCTATATAATTTAATTCTCACAACAACTTTGTGAAGTAGATGCAGTTTAAAACTATTTTAATATGCTGAAAATAAAGCTTACAAAGGTTTAAATGCTTTCTCTATTACTAAATCAATACTGTCAGATTTTTTTCTAGATTCAGTTTCCTATTATACTGTCTGCTTTCACTTTCATCCATTGACATGTTGGAAGTAATGTTGCAGCATTTGAAAACAGACGGGAACTAAAGGAAAGTTGGTGCCTGTGGAGAGGGAGAAAGTGAGCAGACCTCTGAAGTCTCTGATTACAAGCAATTCAAGTTCAGAAAGTTGCACCCAAAGTAGCTCCTAAAGTCTTTGAGCATCTGAAGAACCACACATTGGAAGTTCACTCACACTGTAGATTTTTGTTTGTTTGTTTATTTGTTTGTTTGTTTGTTTCTGAAGTTTACTTCCCTGGGTATTTAAGATGTGAAAAGCAGAGAGAAGTGAAACACAGAGGTCCTCAGAACACAGTTACTGATGTCGTCACCATATTTTTGACAAGAAAAATAGCAAGGCTAATGGAGAGCTCGTAAATCTGTTGATGGGTGAGAAGAGGGAGAGAAAGGACCTACATCCTTGGCAGATACTTTGGGATGCATTAAAACAGCAGGTTAATTTTTGAAATTGTTGACTGCAACCACCATGGCCAGTCCAAGTTAATCTTAAAAAATATCTGAAATAGGAAGTGAGAGAGAGTGCTGCTCTGTGACGCATCAGGATAATGTCAAAGTTTCATTAAATCCTTTGGGGGCAGACTGAAAAATAATAAGTTTATTAAAATTGCCTATGCATCCTGCTAAGAAAACTTCTACAAGGACGCACAGATGGGCTTCAATTTGGACAACTCTGTTGCTGCATATTAAAGGCCTTTGATTTTAATATCCAGTAATGAATAAAACCACTGGTGGGTGTCCTCCTGAGTCATAATGTAATCAGAGGAGAATGGCTAAGCCTGCCTCTCATTTCTTTTCACTGTTGAATATTTGCTCTCAGCCAGATGTACCTATGCTGAGAACACAACAATGAATCATTGTGTATTTATCAAAGGCGACTAAGGAGATTTTGCCAGAAGGGAAGTAAAAACTGATTAGAGTCAGACAAAAAAGTGGGTTTGGAAATTATTGGAATTGTTGGGTTCCCTTAAAGTGTTGATACACTGGACACCCATAGACCTTCAAATAAGTAAAAAGTTCTCTACATTAAAATAGTTTATTGAAAACTTCATCTTCCTTCTCTACCCGAAGTCCTAGGCCCACCCTGACCACTACCGCTTTTCACAATATCTAACTTCCCTAGGGGCTCGGTGCTAATTGAGATCAGTTCCACTCTTTGCCAAGTTACAACTTCTCTTCATAACCACAAGGGTGTTACCCCTAAACGGTAGGTGGGACTGCCATGTACCTTACTTCCTTTACCTTTTCCTTTTAGCAAACTGTATTACCTCAGTTGAGTTGGATGGACAGTAAATTCTGATGTCCATTTTTCATTCTGTTCCCAAGTAAAACCATTATGTGGCCTCAATTCTCCCTTTTTTCTCTGCCACAGTCTTGACAATGTAATTCTGTAGCTGCTCCCTTCAAGCAGTGGAATTTATTTCTCCACCCTGCAACTGGATTTGACTGTTCTTTCACCCATTTTTGCCAATGTGATGTGAAAGTATAGAGTGCCAGTTCCAAGGGACACGGGATTTTTCTGACTTGACCCTACACTGACCATTGGGATGGAAAGTGAAAGGCCACTCACAGGGGTGAAGCTGAGAAAGTAGTTGTCCCATTCATGGTTACACAGGAGTCTACAACAAATCAGCAAAGCCTAGAGCATGTGAAACTGGAATGACCTTGTGCTGCTCAGTAGTAGGAAACAAAAACAAAAACACAATCATCCCCTTAGCGTGAGGGGGGAGGTGCTGGTCATTGTTTTAAGTCAGTAGAGTATGTAGTCATTTTTAACATAATGATAGTGAACAAATGTAAAAGATGCAACCACCACAGTCTGTGTTCTGATGTGCACCCGAAGTAAGCTGGAATTTTCATTTACAAAGACACTGTTTCACACTCAGTGCTTTGCCAAATGTGTTAATGTAACAAAAGGTACCATAGAACTCATATCATTGAGTAATTGGGTTGTTCTTTCATGTAAAATGAGATCTAGCAAGGCTGAAGAAGACATATTTTAGTATTTATGCATGTGATTTTAGAACATGGGAGTTTGAAGTAAGAGGAGGGTGAGTTCAAAGCCAGCATGGATTATGTAGTTAGACTGTATCTCAAAACCAACCAAACAATCTTCAAACAAAAATATATACAAGTTTCAACCATATTATTTTTTTCCATTTATATTCTTAGTTCAATATCCTTTCTTTCTGCTTTAATTTTTATTTAGACAGAAATGACTAATAAATTTAAGAAGATAAGCTTTCTAAATTGTTTTGGGAGAAGAATTGTGAAAGTGCAGGAATTGGTGAGGAGGACACATAATTCTAGCATGAATTAGAATGGAAAGTTTCAATCGATGTTATGGATCTGATAATATAATTAGAATCACAGAACAATTGTTAGAGGTATTATTATAGAACAACTCTCTCTCTCTCTCTCTCTCTCTCTCTTTCTCTCTCTCCATGTACATGTATGTGTGCAGATGTGTGCATGTGTACATGTGTGTATGTATAACATTGTATAACATGCTTATCTTTGCATTTTAAGGAAGATACCATATTCCCCATTATTTTTTCTTTCAGATAGAATTTATCAAATTTTAATTAGTCAATGAAAGCTTTATGTGATAAGGCAGTGAGTATGTTTGGATTATTGACTTTTCTGTACACCTTAAGTAGTGAATATGGTGCTGGATTCAGAAAGCTATTGGACATTATCAAAATGCTGTAGATATTGTTCACTTGAAGATTAACTACTTGCTTTCATGTCTTAGAGGTGTATGAATTTTAGAAGATCATAAATATCCTTCTAGATGGTACCAGTTTGGGGAAAATACTAAAGAGGAAACAACATACTAATCTAAAAGAACTAAAAATGTAAACAATGGCCTGGAAGACTAAGCATTGGCAGAGGAAAGGAAAGGAAAAATATGCTGGAGTGACTCACCATTGGTTGTCTTCAACAACTTGTTAAACTCCATATCTTTATTTTGTACACTTTTCTCTATATTTATTATTCTTGCATGTAAAATATTAATAAAGTGGAGATATATTAGGAATGTTGCAAAAAGAGAAACAGGACAGATAGTTATCAAAAAATGATTAGATGCTGCTAGGGAGCTGAGAACAATTACGCTTCAGGAAGACAATTAAATTGTTATTTCATTTCAGAACAAATTAGACTGGCAGGAAAAAAAGAGAAGGTGTTCAGGTATGATTTTATTCTTCTCACCAGAGAATAAAAATCTTGTCTGTATGTAGATGTTACCAATTAGCTTTCTCTTGTACCCTACACTAAATGTAGTCTACAGTTTATTAATTTTTATATTGCCTAAGTTTACAGATATTGTATGCTTATTCAATCAAAACATGCTACTTTCTTTAACATGAAAATAGGTAATTCTATTCTACACAATCAACTTTTAAAATATCTACATCTAGGTCTTTACAGTGCCCATGAAAATTTTATCTGCATATTTTCAGTCTATCAAAATTATTTTTCATCTATTATTCATTCTTCTTCCAAAGTTAATTTTATTGTTACTTGTTAAATCATTCAATGAAATTTACTGGATATTTCTTATGTGTTAAATACAATTTTAAGTACTGGAGTTATAGTAGTAATTAATAGACACAGCTTTCTGCCCTTGTTGAACTTAAGTTATAAAGATGGAGAGTTAAAATTAAAAGTAGACAAAGGAGCAGAAAGTATGCGAGAAGGTGATAAGAAATGAGAGGCCAAAGGAAGACACATGAGATAAGAAGCATAATGGTCTGTAGACACTGAGATCAGCTTTGGGTTGGGAGAGAAAGGGTGATGAGATCAGTAGAATTAGCAGTGAGAGGGAAGTGAGAAGTGAATATAAAGATATGGAGAAGAACCAGACCCTGGGGAACATTCTGGAACATGGAAAGACAAACTTTTACTAAGTGCACAGTGAAAAGCCTTTGGAGAGGTTGAGCATAGCCGATATACAAACTAAACTGCATTGTAAAGAAATCACTTGAGTTGCTGTGCTAAGAGTAGACTGTAGAGGTGAAGTAGTCAGATCTTGTAGCAATCCAGGATAGAGTTCCTATGGATTCAGACCAGGCAATCAGTAAAGAGATATGGTCAGATTCTGACAGTCTACTTTGAAGGTTGACTCTTACAACTTACTGTTTGGATATGAGGTATTAGAGAAGGAGAATTTGAAGCTGATTCTACAGTTGTGTGCCGGAGCAAGCAGGAGGGTCAAATGAATTATAGACATGTATGAAATTGTCCCAATGAGATCCACTATCTATAATTAATATATGGTAATGAAAAATTCAAAAATAGTCAGACCTCCAGATTTTTCAGTTTCCAATAATGACTGCAGACATTCATGCAGCATCTTTATACAAAATGTGTGAGTGGAGTTGCTGGGGATAGCATATGTATATCTCACCCTTTTAAATATCACAAAATTGGCCCTTGAAATGATGGAGCAAATTTCTGTTGGAGAGGTGCTTCAGGGGTTCTTTTCTGGATTGGTTGGCACTGCTTAAATCTGATAGGAAGAAAGTACCATCTCCTTATTGTTTTACTATCCTGTTCCCAAATTTCTCATGCTATGAGGTCATCTCTCAGGTAACTTTGAGGTTCTTCTTCAGTGAATGGCCTGTCAGACATTTTCTCATTCTGTCACTTTGTTTGCTAATGATTTTCACATCAAATCTTGAGTCCAAAGATCCAGCAATAGTAGCCAACTTTTTCACTAGGGAGCTCTGAGGTAAACAAAGAATTTATTTTGCCCTAGTCCCAGCCACTCCTTACTGCACACAACACATCTGCTTCATTTGAAATGGGGAGCTACTTTTACTTGGAGATAAAAATTCATCTGGATTCCTCTTGAAACTGTTGATTATCTGTTTAAGTGGTCGTTTAAATTGGACACATGATAAAGATTTTTTTCATTAGTAGAGAACAAAACAACAACACGACAATGTAACTTATCAACAGATGGATGGACACAAAGCATGTGGCACAAACACTTGATAGAATTCTGTCTGATCACACAAAGCCTATGAAATCCTGTCTTCTGTGACAACACTGATGGACCAAGAGATCATTAAATTTAATGAAATAGCCAAACACAGAAAAACTGTAAGATCTCTTGGTAAGTAAAGTCTCAGAAAGCTGACTTTTATAGACGTTGACAGTACAAGAGTCTTTGCCAGAGAGAAAGGACAGTGGGTAATTCAGTCAACAGGCACACTGTTATCCTTATAAACGAGAAACGAGTTCTGGTGTTCTATGGCACAGTGAGGCGAATATAATTTTTGAGGTGAATATAATTAACAGCAAGGCGTCAAATGTCTCAAAATATGTAGAAGAGAGGATTTTGAACGTGTTTTCTATACAGAAATAATTTTTTAAAAAATGTGGAGGTCATAGAAAAACTGAAAATAAAAGATGCACTCGATGCTCTCAAATAAGTAGCTTATTTTATAGACATAGTCACTGTCTGGGGAACTCCAAAGCATAAAATATAGATTGTTAAAAGAAAAGGTCATTTATTCTCCCCATTCAAATAATCACTTCTGTGGGTGGCCCTCATAATGTACCAAACTCGTTTGCTTTCTTTTACTAATCAAGTTCCTTCACTCCACTCAAAGCATACATTATTGTTCTGCCAAGAGGTTTAACAGCCTGCCATCACAGCACACTTTCTAAAAACATAGATCTCTTAAAGGATATTAATGTGCACCTTGTTGATGACAACTTTTTCAGCTGCTTTAAATAAAAAACATACACTCATTAACACCTGCGACGCTTGAAAGTCAGAGTGATGAGAACCCTGGCAGAACATGGAAAGCCTAGAAACAAGAGCCAGAGAGAAGCTGTGAGAAGTTTTTACTGATCAACAAATGAGTTATTCTGGGGTTTTTCTTCACTGATGAGGAGCTGAGATGCAAGGCTGATCTGAGAAAGTGAATTATTTCCCCTGGGCACTCTGTCTGCTCTTCTGGTAGCTGCTACCACATAAATATTAATGTCGGCTTTGGATAACATATCCTCAATGACGATGCTCACTTCAGGCATGGATGATGTACAGAAACAAGAATATAATACATTATTAATTTCCTGATGTTCTTTGCACAAAATAAACTTTAAAATGAATCTACCTAAACAGATTAATTTCTATTTTGATTGATGTTCTATTATTCAAGCAAAGTTTGAAAACAAGACTGCCTTCTAAATTTGTACTGAATACTCTCAGTGTAAACTTTTTACCCCCTTCAACACTATTGTGTGTTGAGAGACAGAGACCAAACCATTGAAATTCCCTGCTTTATAGATGAAACACTCTTCATCTAGACCATGCTTTATACTGCATGACTCATGAGATAATGCTAAGGCTAACAAAGCTGTCACCTTTACTTCTCCTGGAAGCTCAGTGTCTTATCTATGCTCTGTGCTCTTACTTTCTGTCATCAGTTGGCCAGTTCCAAGGAGGAGAAGAGTTAGGCAGCGAGGAAAAGAGTAATGAAAACATTCTCGAAAGGGTACCGTTTCAAAAGACACAAATAAAGGGAACATGTTGGCACAGTACTTGTTAATATGCTGATATGGTGCTAGAGGAAGCACTGTGTTAAAAAAAAAAAGATAAGCATATGGAGACTTCCCAAAACAAGAATGGAAAGTCATGGCACATGCAGTGAACTAAGTCAGAAAACCCTGTCCTTTTTATTTGTTATTTGTTTTGTTGGTTGCATTTTACTGAGTAATTTCTGGTCCAACACAGCCCTCAAATAAGGACCTAGATCTAGGCAACCTCACTGATTAAAGGAGGAGTTTTATTAGATATAATCATAATAATACCAGGATAGGTCTTGGATGATTGGGGTCTAATCATCCCTACTTATAGTTTAGAGCACTTAACAGCTGAGACATTTTTTCATTTCTCTACATATTACAGCCTTACTGGGAAACCCAAAAGCATTCCTGATCATCGTGGCTTCCAATGATTTGTATTCTTCTTGACATATCTCTGCAGTAAAGCTTGATACTCACTGTTGAAAACAAATTACTCTGCAGAAGCATCTAACTTTGTTTAATGTTGAAACAACTCACAGGGTTTTCTTTTAGATGGAAATAAATATTTTGCACTCAACTATTGGTACTGAAATTATATTATAGAGCATACAAAGAATATTTGCTGCTACAGTAGCTAAAGTTTATAGCTGCTTGCTTTTTCACATAAAAAAACTGTAAAAAAAATTCTAAGAATGTTGAATCTACAGAATCTATCAAGGCATGTGTCTAATGATCTGGAGTTGAGAAAAATCGATCCTGTGTGTCAACTAAACAACATCCCTGCAATAGTTCCCACAAGAGACTGAGACTTCTCTGCTAGAAGGTGGTAGGCTTTCATATTTATTTAAGAAAGTGTGCTTACCTCTGAGAGCTATTATTTTATCTCACATAGCATTTCATACTCCAAATATCTGTAAATTATTTTATATAAAGTAGACTTCAGAAAGACGTAAGTTATGCTTGTATTTTTGATAGCTTTCTTTCTCCTGTACTGAATCTAGACTTTTACAGGGCAGTAGCTTGTTCTTCATTAATGATTCCAACATTGAGAACAGTGTCTCTCTTTTTATCCTTACCATCACTGCCACGTTCTACCAGAAGATCCCACAGCTTACAGTATTTCAGTTGATGGAAAACCCTAGCTAATAGCCCTGGTTTCACAATTTAGTCTTTTCCTTGGACATGTCAGAATACCCCCCACCCACGCACACACACACACAAGGCATTTGCTTTTCTTGGTTGAAAGAATTGGAAGAAGATCTGGAATTTGATTTTTGTATATCAGTTTAGATATTTTCCAACATCTTCAACTCCATTTGAGTCCTATTACAGATTTTTTTACTAGATATTTGTTTGACTCTTCTTTTTATCTGATGCATGTCAGTTTTTAAATCTGATACTGTTGGTGAGGACCATGCCAAGACACTTTGTAACAGATGGTTATAGCAAATACAAACCTCCCACCACATCTTCAAAACATATTAGTTGTGCACAAATTAGAAATCTTCCTTTGACTATGGATGATTCACCACATCAGTGCTTCTGTAGCCTTCTTTACCCTTCAGCTTTCCCTCTCCAGCCTAACAGCAGCGTCACTTGGCCTGCAACAACCAAGTTAGTCTCAGCTTTTTCAATTTATAAAATGACCGTCACCTTCTCAATTGCTCCCCTGGACACAGCTTCTAGATTTTGTAGCCTACAGCCCTATTTTTGGTTTCAATGGAGACTGACATTTTTTTTTTTTTTGAAAAAGTATTGGTGTCAAATAAATATTTAAAGACAACAAAGATGAAGTTTTGAGAATTTTAAAGTTTTTGGCTGTGTAGGTTTCAAAGTACGTGTTTTAAATCATTGTCAAATGCCTAAAGAAAATGGTGCATTGCAAATATCTCCCAGTTAGGACTTCTGCATGAAGAACCTTCCAAAATGAATGTTGTTGAGTCCAACATTGTCTCCAGTTTAAAAAAAATCAGGGCCTATAACCCTACTGACCTTTGTTAAATGAAGGCTGGTCATTATTTCAATCATTGTGTCATCCATCAAGATCATAGTCCTAACTGACTTGCACTTCAGTAATGAAAGACAGTCTCTGCTATGGTTTTCAAAAATAAAATGGCTGTGGCTTCAACTACATTTTCTGTGTTCTTCAAAATGGGACTTTTCACAGTAAAGAGGCCTCTCTGTGCTAGCGTCCTCATTAGGGAGATATATATGTTTACCCTGGCTTTGCTCAACAAATATAGGAAGGGTATTAAAAATGCAAAATGTGATCTCAGTATTTGCCTCTCATAGAAACAGCTAAATATTATCATCCATAATGCACAAGGGTTGGTAACTTTTTGCATATTACCATTTTCTCATTACTTCCCTTTTCAAACTCAGGAAATTAGTTTGGCAAAATGAAATTTATCAAAGGCTTCAGGAGGTGGTTTCTTGGTGTGAGTCATCGGCCTCATCAGCATCAAATCAGAGACAGAAAAGCCAGGCAAAGGTCTAGGCAGGCATGATTAATTTAAGCAAACATCTCTGCATGCCCATATCTCCTGCTTCTCCTTAGATGGCCTTTATCAAACTTCAGCCATTTAATGACACTTTCCCTTCCACTTAGATTCATTAATTGGTTTGAATTACTTCTGTTTTTAATTATAAAATAATGCTTGCTCCTGTTTTTGAGCATTAAGAAACATAAGAAATTAAAGAAAAATATCTCTTCTTGAGAAGCTTACTTGCTAAAGACAAACAGACTTTGAATTATCTCACTATCTCTCTCTATCTCTCACTATCTCCCAGATTTTGTTGTTTTATTCTGCTTTCAAAACAAACTTTAAGTTCTTTAATACTGAAAAAGCTACAAAATTGCCTTGAAATGCAAAAGGTTCATATTGTTTGTGATTCAATACATTGTTCTCCCTCTTTGAATTTTAAAATTTGACTTTGCTGAGGGGAATTTCATTTCCTCTCATCTGAAATTACAAGCAGATCTCTTTGTGCCTGGGTTAAGCATGAAATTAAGGTAATTAAAGATGAGTAATGCTCAAAGTTCCCTGAGCAAAATCAAAGTACAAAAAAAATGAGAGTCGTGACTGCAGCAGCATTGCTCACAGATCCTCCGGGGCTTGTTCTTCTGCGTTTGTTTTCATTTTCATTTTCTCCCTGTTTTCTTTTTTCAGTGAAAGCCGTAGGTGGGGATTTGAGAACAAGAGACTGGTCAGCTAGCATTCTCTGCAGAATCACTGCACTGGCCCTTTCTGACAGTGCTGCATCACTCTCAGTGCAAAGGTGCCTGGCCATCACTAACCTACAATTCCTAACTTACTCTCTATGCCTTAAGCCCAACGCGGGAAAACCTCACGTGCACAGTGGAAGGATGTGGAGTTTGCTCTTTGCAGGGAAGAGAGCCACAGCATGTCATGGATTTGAGTGTGGGTTTAGTGAGAAGGTCCAAGCAACGGGTTTGCTCTAGAGTAGGTGCTCTTTGAAACATGGACAGTTCTATAAGAAGTGTTTTACAGGTTTCGTCTCTGTAGGTTTCCCCATCATGATCTTGATGCTCCTTGCTCATAGACAACCAAACCAAACTAGTGGGAGCTCATGAAATTGAGACCAACACCTGTGGAGCCTCCATGGGACTGGACTAGGCCCTCTCCATAAGTGAGACAGTTGTACAGTTTGATCTGCTTAAGGGGCCCCCTGGCAGTAGGATCAGGATCCATCCCTGGTGCATGAGCTGGCTTTTTGGAGCCCACTACCTATAATGGGACACCTCCATCAGCCTTGAGGCAGGGGGAGGGGCTTGGACCTGCCCCTACTGAATGTACCAGGCTCTGCTGACTCCCCATGGGAGGACTTACCTTCTTGTAGTAGGGAATGGGTGGTAGGTTGGGAGGATACTGGAGGGGCTGGAGGAGGGAAGAGGGGAATCTGTGATTGGTATGTAAAATGAATTAAAAATTTCTTAATTAAAAAAAAAGAAGTGTTTTATAGGTGGCACAACAGCAGTGTTTTGGGTTGTGTGTTGGAAAAGTAGGGAATGCCCTTACTCTGTTCCACTTCATCAGTGTCTCAGGGTAAACTTGTCTGAGGTTAATTTTTATGTCCAAGATGAGAAAAAATGGCCTGGCTTTGGGTATCTGCAATAACAGTTAAATCAACCTGTGAATATCGGATGATTTCTTGATACTGAAGAATACTTGTGTATAAGTGTGTGTGTGTGTGTGTGTGTGTGTAGATGTTTCCTACCCATAGACAATCTTCCTTGCTGTGGACAGACTTCCAAAGATAGATGGTTTTATCCTTTAGTCTACTACTTTGGTATACTGTATATATTACTTCCCTTTCTGTTCCGGCACAATGACTTGAACATGAGAGGAAACACAGTTAGGCCTCTTCTTCACTTCCTGCATCAGGTGGGGAGAGAGGTGTACTGTAAGTACATATGTATGTGTCTTTGAACTAGAGTGCTCTAGCAAGCAGGTCCACAGCTCCACCTTCTCCCTTGGCCCCATAACTTATTGTCTATTCTACTTATCTGCTACCATCCACTCATCTCCAGCTCCAGTGGCAAAGCTACTGTTCATCTTCCCTGACTGTTTTACCCATGTGGTCTCTTGAGCTACAGAAGAAATGGGCTCTATAGATCAACTTCCTCTCATATCTTCCCTCTATGTGGAACCCATTCCTCTATCATCTTCCCTGGAAACTCGAGTCTCCATCTACTCTCCCTTAAAAGCCTAGCTGATCCTGCTTTATAGATGAAGCCTCAGCACAAGGAAGCACTTGCTGGATGTTCCCAGAGTATACTGTGATTAACCCTTCATAACACTTGTCTCTCATTGTTATAATCACCCAACATCAGCTTTTTTGAAGATTGTGTATTGCAAAGAGTCTGTCTATGTTGGATACAGTTTTATCCCAATGCCTGATATTTCAAAGATATTAATGAAAATATTGCTTGATATAAAAACATGCTATCCTATTTTGTTACATAAATAGGACACCATAAATGCAATTACATTATTTATCAATGTTAGTACTAAGGCATAGACAAGATTTTAAAAAAAGGATTAAGTAGACCAAAAAGACAGGTTGGGCCTGGCTGTGATTGCCATACTATGACATATACATGCTATGTATGTAAAATGTCAAATATTGTTCTATAAGAAGAGACCTAAATTCTGAATAAATAAATGAATATTTTCTGTGACACAGTTCCACTTAAACAGGTAGATTTCTCAAGCACTTTTGTATTAACTATTACTTTTTATTGCCCAACTAGTTAGCTATGTTTCTCATTTCCCATTTCTTCAACTACAACATGGAAGCATTCAAGACAAGGAATCTATCATATATTTGTACTTTTCACAAATGTAATCTGTTTCTGAGACATACCAGGACTAGTGTAAACTTGTTTTTTCTGATTTTGCACTCAATTAAATGGACATGGTTAGTAGAACTGATTTCCATGGAGGAGTAAATGGCACCTGCATCTTCTTTGATCTGTGAATTATTGCCCATTCCTTCTTCGTTTGCTCACTTGTGTTTATAGGGCCCTTGCTATTTATCTGGTTCTGTATTGAGGATTTGATATCAGTCTATATCATCAATAAATAGATAATAGCAATATGAAAGTAATACTAACAACAACTTTGAAGGAAGAGCAGAGATGTATTTTCCACAGCATTGAGGTATACGAAGGCATGCAAGTTAGTACCCTGGGGATAGTTAGGATAATAGCATAGAATAAAGCTAAAAACAAGACTGGATCTGGTTGAGATTGTGAGTTAACATTTTGTTCAATTAATTTTTTGTCTTTTGTGATAGTTTGACTATGTAACTCAGACTAGTCCAAAACTATCTACAATGCCAATGCTTTAATCTAATTCTTGACCCTTCTACCTCAGCTTCTTGATTTCTGAGATTAGGTGTATATTACCACCTCTGTCTTTCATCTTGTTGGGTTATAGGTATACATCATGTTGTAGTACCCAGATCCTCTTTTAATGAGTAATGTCTTATACTCTGAGCTTCTTGGAGAATGACCAGTAGAAAACCCTTAGTGTTAGTTCAGTCCTGGTTTGTTTTTGTTTTTTGTTTGTTTGTTTGCATTCTCCATAATGCTGGAGAGAGACATGTCCAAAGTCATGCCTGCTTCCCATTGAGACCTACACTCAATGACTGAGTGGCATGAATACTAAAGACTTGCATCCTTGACTATACTCAGGACAGGACAGAAGATTGTCTCAGCCTCAGAACTCCCTACAGAATTTTATGTAGCCATGACCCTTCCCTCACCTTCACTTCTCCGCTTGATTTTCCTAGTTTGCTATTTCTTTCCCTCACTCGTAACTCTTTCTCCTTTCTTTCTTCACTCTTCAAAACTACTCCTTAAAGTAGTGGTTCTCAACCTGTGGATCACAGCCCCTTGGGGATTGCACAGCAGATATCCTGTATATCAGATATTTACATTACTGCTCATAACAGTAGCAAAATTACAGTTTTGAAGTAGCAAAAAAAAAATAATAATTTTATGGTTGGGGATCAGCACAATATGAGACACTGTATTAAAGGTTTGCAGCATTAGGAAGGCTGAGAACCACTGCTTAGAGAGATTCTTGAATGGGAACACAAGCATCCAGACCTGCTTCCTGGATACTCAAAATGTAACAGGTGGTAGCAAGTTATCAAGAGTCTTAAGCAAGAGGGTGTCATAATCAAATACTTATTTCTTCAACATGAATTTTCCTGAACATACGAAAACAATTAGGTTTTAAACGAAAATTCGTGTCAATTCATTTATGCCATCAGGGATTATTCCTGTGGGATTAAAAAAGCTGGTTCAACAGCTGTAAAAACATGTATTGTTTGTATTTTTCAATAATGAATCATTTTTCTTCATTACTGACACCATATTCATCTTCTCTAGGATATTTTAAAACATTAGAATTCATTAAAGTTTGTCTTTGAGCCAAGAAACTATAAAATAAAATCTTAATATTCAAAATTTGATAATTAGGAAATTATCTTGGTTAAGAAGTAAACTATATTCCTAGTTTTAATGTTATTATCCTAGGAAATTAAAAAAGCAAGACATTCTCCCAAAATAGTATTTTTTAATTATCTATTCATAAAAATTGTTTTCTTTGAAATTGTATTATTTCTCTCCCTTTCCCTTTCCTCACTCACATCTCTCTCATGCGATCCATCTTGATCTCTCTCAGATTCATGTCCTCATCTCTTTAGCTGTTGTTACATGTATGCACGCACACACACACACACACACACACACATTTCTAAATAACACAGCGTTGATTTTTTTTAATTCTCTGACTTTACTATGGAAAAATCTCATTCTTGCATTCTGTAAGATTAAACCATTTATTTCTACCATTGTGTGACTAAAATTATCATTTTAATTCATTAAAATTCTCAAATGTGTGGAAATTGAGAATATAGTAGAATGGAGTTGCTGGAGTCTGGGAAGAGTCTGCAGCAGTAGACAGTCGAATGATGGGTACTAAATACTAACTAAGTTAGAAGTCAAAAGTTCTAGTGTGCTGCTGAGCAGGAGGGGCTACTGCAGACAACAGAAATGATGCCCTTTGTATTTCAGAGAGCTAGAAAAAAAGGCTGTTGAATGGTTTCACCATAATGAAATAGCAAGTGAAGACATGGTCAGCTTCTCGGCCTTTTGGCTAAGATCAAATGAAGATATGGTCACTTTGATTTAACATTATAAAATGTATGCCTGTAATGAAATAGCACGTGTTATCGTGCCCGTGTGTGTGCGTGTGTGTGTGTGTGTGTGTGTGTGTGTGTGTGTGTGTGTATCTCAGTTAAATATACATTTGATCCAATTTTTAATGCCCCAAATTCTGAAGACAGAGTGTGAAGTGTATGATGAGTCATATTAAGTAAATCTACAGTAGACTTCTTGTATTTCTTCATTGTTCTTCATTCAATCTATAGATATTGAGAATTGATATAAGGAAGGTATCAAGAGTGGTAATAAAATCAAGTTAACCAAACATCTTAAAAATGGCCCAGTCTCCAACTCTTCCTCCTTTTATATTTCTAAGGCTTTTTTTTTTTTTTTTTTTGGTTTTTCGAGACAGGGTTTCTCTGTGTAGCTTTGGAGTCTGTCCTGGAACTCGCTTTGTAGACCAGGCTGGCCTCAAACTCACAGAGATCCGCCTGCCTCTGCCTCCCGAGTGCTGGGATTATAGGCATGCGCCACTACTGCCCGGCCTAAAGCTAGTTTATGAGGCACCAAAAATCTATTAATGGCATCAGCAGCCACATTTGGGGCTCTGGTCTGCTCTTTGCTCTAGCAGGCTAACGCTGAGCATTCCAATCTCTAATTTCTTCAGGAAATGCCTGTGCCAGAGAAACACCACAGCCTCCTCCAGGTGCTACAGTGGTTTACAAAGACTTCAAGAGTCCCTGCACAGCGTCCTCACGAGCTAGTGTGTTTGGCCCCCTCTTTGACCCTAAGGTGAAGGAAGCACCGGAGTGTTAGAGGTGCAAAGTTCTACTCAACTTTCTCTTTGTTCTATTTCATATGCTTTCTTATTTTTGTTTTCTCATAATTAGCCCTCAGACATTAGGAGATCTGATCTGGAACACAAGTATCAGGCTGAATACACTTGCTTTTGACTCAAGGATTAAGGATTGGTTAAGCTTTCCCTGTTTGAATTCCCCTTCCCTTGAGATGAAGTTTCTTCCTGACGTCCTCCAGGATCCTAACATATTGACTCATGGGATATTCTTTAGTTCACTCGATATTTCTTAGTTTTTGTAGAAATTATGATTGGGGCCAGGATTGCTAAGGTCAAAAGAGCATGCAATGTCTGCCTTGAGATATTCCAGTATTTTTATAATTACTAACTTATCTCAAGATGTGTTAAAACACCATTAAAATTTTGTAAATAACAAAGAAAAGGGAATAAATCGCTGCTATTTCAAATGACCCTTGCCTTTTCAATCTTGAATAACTAAGAACTAGTGCTTCGGGCCGCAGGAATATATCATAAGAACTCAGCTGGTTATGGGAAAGTCACTACCTGAAGGGATCAAGGAATTTCTTTAGTGGAAGCCAAATTCCAAGGAGTTTTTGGTGTTACTTGGCTTGTTATATATCAGCTGTCTTCTGTTATGAAAATCATGTGTGCCTTCATAGTTTTCCCAATTGATTTTTCCCTAAGAAGGGCTAACAGTGTGGACTGATCACTCTCTGGACATACACATTCCAGGTATTTGGAGAACAGCCTCAGGAAAGGCTTCCTCTGGAATCAGATAACTCCCTTAGCCACTTTCAAGGACTAAGAGTAAAAACAGTCCACATGCAAGTCTCCTAATTTAAGGTAAATTCCACAAGGAGACACCACCTAGGTCAGGTGGATGTTAATTAATAGCTTTACACAATTTACCTCGGACCCACCTTTCTTACAGCCTTACTAACTTTATAGATCTCTAACTCCTTATCTAACCACTTCTAGGAATATTTAGATAACCTTCTGCACTGACAGCTATGCTCAGCCAGAACCCCAGTTCAAGCCTCCCTGTAATTATTGTCATTGGCAGCATCCGGCCAGGTCCATCCCCAGTTGGAGGAAAGTACCTTATCAGAGACACCCCTGTACTCTCTTATGTGTCCAGACTACCTGTTTGAGAAGGCCTGGCGGATGTGCCAATTAAGTTTAACTTCCTCCTTTCCCAAATCTTACCTGCAGTTCCAGATCTCCCTTTAACTATCACCAGAGGCATCTAGTTGTACACAGGCTGCCTAGTGACCGAGCACACTTTCCCCCACCCTGCAGAAAAAAATGGCAGATAGCTTGGACAGATAGGAGCCACAGGAAAAAAGAAGGCAGTTTTATTTTCTCCCATTGACCTAGCAACTTATAGATTCTTAACATTTTCTACCTATCACGTTTAAGATTGTAGTTGAGCACGTAAGATCCCTCTTCTTAGATATTACCCGAATTTAGCCTTTAGTTAATTCATTAGTCACTTCTCTTTTGGGTTGCAAATGATAATGAACAATTACTGCCCCTCTATGTGGTTCTTATCACCCCTTCATTTGACCCTGGAAGCCTGGTTTTGCACTGCCAAGGGATTACTGCTTCTAAGTGTATATATACCATATATACCATGAATCCTAGGGCACGGGAGGATGAAGAAGAAGATTTGGAAGAATAAATGACTGGACTAAGAAGAGCTCTGTGTGCTGAGATTCTATTTCCCAAAAATAGTCCTCACCATTTGTAGTTTCTCTCCTGAGCCCCTGGGATGTATAATATTAAAGCTAGTCCCTCTAATATTATACAAAAAACTAGAACTTACAGTCTATTAATACACTTTTAAAGAATAACTTTGAATATTTAAAATGGTCTTAGTGCATTTCGTGAACAGACAAACATCTGTATATCTGAGAAGAGCTTATTAAAATGATCCTGAGAAGTCAGGGATGCTTAGTTGTTCTTGACAATAGAAAAGAGGATTAAAAATGACTATCGTTTGAAAAGTGAAGAGGGAATTGAGATACTTAAAGCAAGGCAAAAAAAAAAAACCCTTCAAAAGTTGTTATTGTAGGAAAGACAAATAGTTTTTCAGGAGAAAAACAATCTGTATTTGCCATTCAATATATCATCATTTGATATGAAGGACAGCAGAATGCACTCATTATTTGCCTGAATAAATTTGCATTTCAGAATATCTTAATTTTCACTAACATGATTTGGATGACTCAAGTGGAACAAAGAACTTAATTGAGCACATTATTTCAGGTACAAATTTTATAGAAATCAAAATATGTTGCTGTGTACAATGTGCATTTTTATTTTCTAAGGTAAATTTTGAGCACTTTAAAATGATAATTATGTTGCAAAAATCATAAAGTTCCAACATATCTGAACAAAGTAATTTCAGTAAGATGATTTTCTTTCCTTCATAATCATAAGCTTCACTTATAACTCAGGAAGTTTCATTGTTCATAAACCATTCAATTTCACTTGTAATTGTTTCTTCATATATTGACATTTTATTTCATAGATTTATGCAAGATACATAGATCTGGTTAAAAGTAAGAAAACAAAGTAAATGCCAGTCTACCTTCATCTGAACAGACAGCAGCCACAGTCCTGGCTCTCTGGATAGCCCACTCCAAACAATGAAGTCCACTTGACTTCCAAAGATAGAGAAGAACTGGCAGTAGCCTCATTCTGTCTGTGTCTGTCTGCTGTCAGTCCATATTGCAGGAAATTTGACAGAAACACTTGCTGTGACATACGGCTAATACTATATTTTTCTGCAAAAAAAAAATAAATAAGTAAAAGGAACTGATATTATTACATAGTGTTTTCTTGAGAAATCAGAAGTTAAAGACCTGGAAGAAAGGTAGATGATTGCTAACATAAATCGAAGTCTTTGCAGAAAAGCAACAACACTAAAAAAAAAAAAAAGCCTAATATATGTGCAGGATGATTTGGAAAAGTCACAGCTCTATCACTTTACAGTTTTTCAATATATTTGTACAGTTTTATAAGTTGGAGACTTACAACCATACAACCCCATTTAGAAGAAATGAATTGTAGCTTCTTAGGGCAAGTGGTGTTTGCTAACTCCATGCTTACAGATGTCCAAAGCAAGTCTGTGTTATGTATAACGTACCACGTAACTACGTAGTCAGGAGGGAGCTCCTTCTTACATTCACCACATACAGAGACTGTTACAAAGGGTAGATCAAGGAAACAAAATATTTAAATTATATACCCAAAGAATTGTCCAAATACCAGTAAGTTTAAAATTAGTGTGAGTATTATCAGTCGTGAAGGAGTGAGGGGGGTGGTGTATAGAACATATACCTACACTACATTTTGTCCTCCATATTTTCTAAACAGTTTTAGCAATGTGTGCTATATTATTTTGTTTTTTACCTACTTTGTATCAACTTTAAATAATATTTAAAAATTAAAGTGGTATCACTTTCAAGTTCCCATCCTATTATAATTTAACAATAACAGGAGAACTGATGGCCATTCACAAGTTAACAGAAGTCTTTCTTTCTCCTTAACTGAGCTGTCTCTTCTAATGATGCATACTTGTAATCCCAGGAGTTGGGAAACTGAGGCAGGAGATTTATGAGTTAAAAAAAATGCAAATAAAAACAAAACAAAATGAAAAGATTTCTCACTCTATCAAAGCCAATAATTTATAGTTGACTCAACATTTATTAGTATAATTGAAATACATTTTTAAGCCATCAAAAGAAATTTTATTTCATCAACTAATCTGTAATTGTTAAAGCTTTGAAGTTAGATGAATGATAATATAGCTGAAATATACCATATATTTTATGTATTATCAAAATATTTATATTTTATTGGGTATTTTTAAAGAATTTTAGTAACTTCTGTAAACTAGACAAAACTTTCAGAATACAATAAAACTACTAATAATCACTGTCAATTGATTTTTTTAAATGTACAAGAATAAGTTACATGAGGTTAACAATATTATCTGGTAATAGCGTCCCAGTGCGTTACCTCCAAGGTTGATCTATGAATGATGAGATGGTGTCATTTGGAACAATAATTCTACATTTTTAATAGTTCCTATATATTTTTTAATATATGACACATACATCACCTTCCTTTTCTGTTAGGATGGTCATGTAGCATTAAGGGAAATTAAAAATTACATTTGAAAACGGCAAAATTATTGACTAACAAACTAAAACAAAAACTTTTTCAAAGTTTATGTGTCTATCAAAAAAGTATAACCCACATAAGTTGTAATACCTGTAATTTTTATTTGAAAAATGTTTTCCACATTTCTATGAATAAAATATAATTAGCATGATCTAAAATAGCAATACTTTCAAGTTGAAAGATATGAAGCAATTATTCTTTCTCCATATTCTCAATAATTTGATTTATTAATGAACTCAGAGATTGGCACTCTTTATTATTAATTTGGTATTATTAATATTTATTTCATTTTGTAACATTTAATATTAATCTATTTTAACCTAGTTTAATTTGTCTTCATAGTATCCTAACAGCCACCTTTCCTATGGCCTTTAATGGTACATGATCTATACAGTCTCTCGTTTCACAAGGGCATATTTTCAGACGCCTCTGCCAAGTTTTGTTCGCTGTGGCAGGGTCTGTTTTTGTATTGCTTTTGTTAGCTCATAATTCTTAGATGCCATTTTTTAATTTTTATTTTATTTTTAGTTAAAATATAACTAATTACACCATTTCTCCTCTCCCTCTAACCATGTTCATGCCCCACAACTTCCTCTATAATTCTATATATGTACATATGAATAAATACATAAAAACAATCTACTGAGTACATTTAATATTGCTTGTATGTATAGCTTGAATCATAAAAGGTCTTATTAAAAACAAACCCAGAGCCAAGTATTGGGGTGAATGCTGAAAGATCAGAGAAATAGAACAAACCACAGCTAACCTCACCTCTGCCAACTTCTCAGCTGATCTTGTTTCCTCAAACTGGAAGCCTCTGTGTCCTCATCTGAATGGATCTCAGTTGAACTGCTGCTAAAAGCTAAAAGCTTAAAAATGCTAGTTCCTGGTCCTCATGCCTTATATACCTTTCTGCTTCTTGCCATCACTTCCTGGGATTAAAGGCTTGTGTCACCATGCCTGGCTGTTTCCAGTGTGGCTTTGAACTTACAGAGATCCAGATGGATCTCTGCCTCTTGAATGCTAGGATTAAAGGCGTATGTGCCACCATTTTTAGCCTCTTTGTCTATCTAGTGGCTGTTCTGTTCTCTGACCACAGATAAGTTTATTAGGGTGCACAATATATTGGGGGACACAATATCACCACATGTATGTATACTTTTCTTAGGCTTACCACTTGGTATTGGATAATCAACTGGTTGCTCAACTCTGCTGAAGACTAATTCTCTCTCCCTCAGCGGCCATTAATTGCCTATATCTCATCATCTAGGGATGGAGTCCCATGAAAATTGCCTCCGTCCTTGTTAGCAAGTTAACTGGTGTCATTTCCAGGTCTTGTTTAGGCAGTCATATCTTTGAAATTTCATGGGCATAGCTTCAATGTCATATCTAGAAGACACCATCTTGTAGCACACTTTCTTGTCCTCGGCAACAGCAGAAACCAAGACAGTAAAAAGGAAATATGGGGGTGCCCTCAAGTGTGTATTAGCAGGATACAAGCTACATGAAGGGAGAAGAGGGGAAATGGGGGGCTTTAACGGGGGAGCAAAGAAGGACACTACAAAGGAGAGGGACAAAGAAAAGATAAATAATTCTAAGGATATTTGAAAAGGTCAAATAAATCATATTTCTCTATATTTACCTAAAATTACATATAATAAATATAAATGTACACACACACACACACACACACACACACACACACACACACACAATGAAGTTATGCCAGTTGAAATGAAGATATTTTCCCCAAGAGCCGTAGGGGAAACCTCAGTCCAGGCATGAGAAACCTCCTTTCAAGTTGATGACTAGGGAGTTCAACAAACCCAAAGCAGTATAGGCTATTGATATTATCCTTCATTGCCTCCAGTAGTAGAAGACAGGCCCTGTTTTTGAAGACACCACACATTTCAGACATAGGACTCAGAAGATTAAGCTGAATCTGATCTCATACCATTTTCAAAATGTTTTTTTATAAAATCTTAGAGAACTTGATGCAATGTGCTTGTTTAGAGTCGCCCATCACTTCTCCCATAACTCTCTCAAGATCCACTCCTAGCTCCCTACACCCACCCAACTCAACTTCAAGTCCTCTTCCTTTTCTTTTTGATAGTGCATTGATTGCAATTTGTTCGCCCATATACTCTTGGGTATGGGGTCATCCACTGGAGAACGTGTACCTACTAAGAGCCTCGCTCTTAAAGAAAACTGACTCCCCCCGCCCCCAGAAGGGCAGGTGCTCCCTGTTTTGAAGAAAGTTTACAATGTTTTGTTCTAATTTACAGAAAGTCAAGAACTTTCACTAGATCTGAACATTTGCCTCACAACCTCTCATCCAGAATGTGATGCTGTGATGGAAGATGGCACACGCAGATCTTGTAAGAATTCTTATGACTAGAACTTGTGTTGTTTAAGTGTTTTTATATTTTTGGTATCAACTTGATTTTTTGGCTTCTGCCATTATCTGAAGTTATTGTGCTTTACTTCAACAAGGAGCCCCCACTCTTTAGCCACTAACTCATCAATTTGATGGGCCACACTGTGTATTCGTTACCCTAAAACAAGCATGATTAATTTGGAATTGTTGTTTGAAACAAATTTATCAAAGTGTATCAGTAAATGTATTAAAAAATACATGTGTTATTGGTAATGAACTATTGAAAATCCTATGCAAAAGATACAATTCATATAATAAATCTTGGTGTGATAGTAATATATTTCTGACTACTGTGAAGCAGACTTCCAGCTCTGATGCCCATCTCCGTTCTGTGCCACAGAATAGCACCTCTGAAAAATCGGCATCTTTGAGCTTGTTCATTAACTTCTCTGTACCTCAGCTTCCTTGTCAATCAATGAGGGCAAATAATTACAGCAATTAGCAAGCTGATATACAAACTTGCATTAGTTTTCTATTGCTGCCGTAACAGATTACCACAAATTCAGCATGTGAACTAAAAAACAAACAACAACAAAAACCATCCATTT
>CABHPP010147312.1:0-20563 GCA_902168425.1 Peromyscus attwateri
TCAAGGGGACCAAACACCAATAAAATTGGATGGCCCAGATGATCCAATGTTTCAGAGTACCTCTGTTGCAGTTTCCTCTGAGTTCTGTATCCAGAATGGCTTCAAGGATGCTGCTGAGATGATCTAGACTCACAGAATTCTCCAGTAAGGACTTGACCATAATCCTGAATTTTCTCAGGGTCCCGCAAAGATTACCGGTGTCCCCAATCAACAGGAAGTAGTCTAGAGAACTATGCCCACATTCCCAAAAATAAATTACAGATATTTGTCATTGTTTAGAGGGATTGGTTACAAGTTGTTATAGGTAATGCTCAGAAAAGAAAGCTGAACAAAGGAGATTAGATTCAGGGATCTCATTGTAAAAAGAAAAGGGGGGATGTAGAAATAAGAGGATAAAAGGGTAGATTACTGAATCTACTTTAATCCAAAAAACAGCTATTAATCTTACATATTTTACATTGGTATGGATTTTGGTTTATTAATACAAATTTAAAGTTAATTTTTATACCATATTTATATTTCTACTCTTGTTTAAGATATTATGTTTATGCAACTCATTTAAAATGTAATATATAATTAAGAAATAGAAATTAGTAGTTAGTCATCTGTAATAGTCAAACTTATAGTCATGTTAGATTTTCTAGATATAGAGATATATTTCAGATAGATAGACAATTTTCAAATACTTCAAAGACCTACAGAATATGGAATTTAAAATGTTTTAAGAATTTAGACTTTTCTCGAAGGTGAGACATGTCTGCTTCTGGTAGTACCAATTACTTCTAAGAGGATAATGGGCATCAAAGAAATTCATTATGGAGTTTGCTTTCAATGTGGTAAGGCTAGCCATTTGGGTAAGAAACGGCTCTTGCCTGAAATTCTTGACAATATGCTGTATAAACTGGATATGCAGGGCCCATAGGAAAGTGGCTACTAAACTTTGCCCAAACAAGGCAGGATGGTCCTTCAGGTTCCTGCTTCACAGAAGAAACTGCCAGACATTCTGCAGGTCACAGAGGAAAGAGACTGACAAAATTTGCCAATATAGGAGGGACAGCCCTTCAAATTTCCTGCTTCACTAAAAAGTCTGCCATATATTCTAGGCCTATAGATTGTAGATGGATGCTCCAACATTACAGAAGAATTTTGAGTGACTGTTCAGGCAGCCAAATGTCTCTGTCATTTCTAGAGTTTTGGAAATTGCTTGCAATGCACTGTTTACTAAGGTATTATATCCTTCTGGGGTCTTTGATGGAGTTGAAGACTAAATAGTTATAATTATAGTTTTCCTTAGTTATAATAGAAAATAAATTATGTGCAAAACTTTAGGCTCACCAAGATAAGATAGATAATTAAGTATTTTCTCTAATTTTACCAAATGTAAATGGATTAGATTGTGTTACTATAATTCTTAATAACTATTTTTGTTTTATATAATGTTACTCTGTTAAAGTTAAAAGTTTCCTTTTTAATTAGACAAAAAGGGAGAAATGCTGTGGAATAATTCTCTTTTATACTGGAAAAGTTTTTCACTTGAATTGGTTTAATAAAACACTGATTGGCCGGTAGCCAGACAGGAAATATAGGCAGTGCAACCAAACTAAGAATGCTGGGAAGAGGAAGAGCAGAGTCAGAAGTTACCAGCCAGATGCAGAGGAAGCAAGGTGAGAATGTTGTACTGAAAAAAGGTACCAAGTCATGTGGCTAAACATAGATGAGAATTATGGATTAATTTAAGTGTAAGAACTAGTTACTAATAAGCCTGAGATACTAGTATAAACCTCTGTGTGGTAATTTGGGAAACAGCTGATGGGCACTTGAGAGTTGCCAGTGGGACAGAAACTTCTGCCTACAATAGTTTTTTATCAGTAAATCAGAATGTTGTAAAATGATGATGGAATGCTTGCAAGGAACTTTGCACAAGGAATGGTCTCAAAAAGATGGTAGAAAAAAAGTGGCTGAAAGCATTTATAATCCCTGTTGAAGTTTAAAAAGAAAAAGTGAATTCTAGGTGTTTCTACTAAGTCAGCTCTGTCCCAGCACACTACAAGAGAGAATTTCTTCAGTATATTCAGTGCCTTGATGAGAATGTTTGGGAGGCCAGTTTCCATGGGACCACTAACCAGATGGTCTTCTCTACATAGTGATCTTAGGATATTCAGACTTAGAACATCACAGTGTTTCAAAACCCTTGACAGAAGCCCCAGAACATTAGCTCTGCTGCATTCCCCATGGCAAACAAGATACAAAAGGAGAGAAATTGGACCAATCCTCATATAAAACAGCAAGAACTTGAAGCTATTTTTAATCTATCACTCTCCCAGAGCAAGAATTGCTTTGTCCCTAACCATAGGTATTCTAGTGTCTCCTGGTGTGTCCTCATTACCATGGTTTGGGACAGTATTTTGACAGATTTTGCTCACAAATCCTTCATGGGTCAGGTTTCCATTTATGTTTCTGGAACTGAGCTTCTGATCCACACGTTCTAGCTATACAGATGTTAACAGCAAAGATTGTGTGCTGCTTTGGCTTTATGCCCTAACAGCTATAAGATGATTTGATTTATCTATAGATTCCAAAGTATTGCATATACTTTTAACCAACTTTTGGGTAAATGAAAAGAAAAAGTATTAAGAAACATTACTATGTCCCCCCAAAATAACAAGATTAACAAAAGTATATTGAGGTGCTGAACTATATAGAATATACCTCCTTGGCAGATATCCTATGGTCTGGCCTCTCTAATATCTTTGGGTCTCCAATATAGCTTGGGCTTCATCTTTGACAGTTCTTGAAACAGCCTATGCAGGCATGTTTGCAATGTCTTGAACCACGACAAGAAATGTCCGGCTTCAGCTGCTTTCCATGACTCTCTCAGAATTTTACTTTTTATGCCTTCAAAACCAATTCCAAACAGATGACATTACCAAGTTCTGATGCCAGTTGCAAATGTAGCTTTCTCTCCTCGAATCACAGCTGTATTAATTACTTATCTCTTGCTGTGATAAAATATCATGGCCAAGGTGACTTATAGAAGGAAGGGCTTATTTGGGCTTACAGTTCCACAGGGATAAGAGTCATCATGGCAGTGATGATTGACAGTACATAGGCATGATGGATGGAACAGGAAGATGTGAGATCACATATTTTTTATCCCCAAACTCAAAACAGAGACAAAATTGGAAGTAGGACAAGGATATATAATATTAAAACTTGACCCCAATGAAGTACTTATCCAGAAAAGTTATATACCTAAACCTCCCCAAACATCAGGACCAACTGAGAACCAGGTCTTCAATAACTTGACCCTATTATGAGAGGACACTTCTCATTCAAACCACCACATGCCACTCCCTGTCCTACAGAAGCTCATGACCATATATATCATAAAGCAAAATGCCTTTAGTCCAGCATCAAAACTCCCATTAGTTCTTCAAAGCCTCAACTCTGTTCAAAAATCCAAAATCTCTTTTGAGATTGAAAATAATTGCTTAGCTGTAATCTCCTGTATACTCAAAAAGCAAATTATACATTTCCAACAAATAATGGTACAGAATAAACATTACCACTCCAAAAGGAAGAAATGAGGGCATAACAAGGAAATACTGAACCAAAGCAAGATGAAAACCATCAGAGCAAACATCAAATCTTGTAGCTCCATGTCTGATATCAAACAGTTTAGATGACTCTGTCACTCCAGCTCTGCAACCTACAACATACATCTCTCTTTTAGGATGGTTCTATACCCCAAGTGTGAAGCTTTTCTTAACAGATGGCTTATTCCTCTGGCATCTTCAGTATCTTGAAGTCTCCACTGCAACCCCAGCCTCACTTCCATAGCTTCATATAAAGGCCACTCAGGATCTCCTGCCCTCTTAGGGTCTTCACGCATGAACTCCCCTGCCATATGTTTCCTAGCCTCAGCAGCTCTCTGAAATCATGGAGGAAGAATCCCTGACCCCCATATTCTCGCATACTTCATGCCTCTAAAGCCAGCACCATGCACAGCACTGTCAAGTTCAGATGCCAGCTTGGGATGGCCATGTTAGCAGCAGTGCTTTTATTCAGTTTCTTTCTAAGAGTAGAACATTCCTTAGGCTCTTTTTCACAAGTTGGAAGCTTAGTTGGTGGGGTCTGGCCATGAGGGCACCATTCCCTTTATTCCCATGCAAAACAGGGTTCTCCTCAATGGATTGTAATTACAGCCATAACCTCTCTTCTAGGCCAAGCCTTGGTCTTAGCAATAAGCTTCTTACTCCTCCTTTCCCCCCCCCAAACTACATATTTTATATTTCTTCCCTATTTACTCTATTTCATTGTAGACCTGAATCATTGGTTTTACTAAAAACCATGCCAAAGTTCAACATTATGCTGTCTTGAAATATCCTCTGCTAAAAAAAAATAATAATCCATTACTTTTTAATTTTGTGTCAGGCAAGTTCTTAGGGCAAGGACAAAATGCAGCCAGATTCTTTGCTGGACTATCACAAAAATGGCTGCTAGACCACTGGCTAATATTGTTCCCACCTGAAACCTCTTGAGTTTGGCCTTGACAGTCCACATTTCTCTCAGCACTGCTGTCTTCTAAGCTTCTACTAGAATGGCCCTTTAAGCTCTGTCTATAGTACCCAACCATTTTTGAAGTCCAGTTTTCCAAATTCTTCTATATTCCTCCAAAAACAACAGGGTTATATTCTTCACAGAAACACCCAACTCCTATTACTAACCTCTGTATTAGTGACTTTTTGGTTGTCAGAATAAAATACTATGACCAAGGTAACTAATAGAAGGAAGGGTTTATTTTGTTTATGGTTCAAGAGGGATAAGGGTCCATCATGACAGAAGGTAGGCACAACAGCTGAAGCAGGAAGCTGAGACCTTACATCGTCAATGGCAAGTATCAAACACACACACACACACACACACACACACACACACACACACACAGAGAGAGAGAGAGAGAGAGAGAGAGAGAGAGACAGAGAGACAGAGAGAGACAGAGAGAGAGAGACAGAGACAGAGACAGACAGAGAGAGAGCACAACATGGAAGTAGGGTAAGGCTATATAATCCCAAAGCTTGACCCTAGTGATGTACTTCCTCCATCTAGCAAGACACCTAAACTTCCCTGAATAATACTGCCAAGTGAGAACCAAGTGTTCAAATACCATCTCACTGAAACCACTATAGCTCCTTTGTGATGACCCCGAGAACACGCTTTCTTATTGTCCCAGTGCAGAGCATCAGATTTCTCTTTAATAGGGGTAATATCTTTAACAGTTACAGCTGCTTTGTTGCTTGCATTTTCCTTGTCCAAAACTTAAAGCTTATCCACATACCTTTCTTCCATTAAACAAATCAGACCATTATCTTCAAGCTCAACTCCACTCACGTTCACAGCTCACAAAGATAATGAAATCAGATTTTTATCCAAAACATGCATGAATGGCTCCTAGTTGAGTTCCTAATATAGGTTTTATTCCCCTCTGAAACCTCATGAGCCAGACGCCACTGTCTGCATTCTTCCAGCATTCCTGTCCTCCACATTTCCCCTAGAAAGGCCTAGTAAACTGTGCTCACAACACTGAAAAGGCCTTCCAACCCAAAGTCCACATTCCTCTTCCATGTTCCTCTTACAAAACAGTTCCAAAGGCCTAAAAGCCACATGTTCGGGTTTCCCATAGCAATAGCCCCACTTTTGCCAGCCATTTCTGTCTCAGTGTTGTCTCTTTTGGCTATGATAAAATATCTGATGGAAGCAACTTAAGGAGGAAAGAGTTTATTTGATTCACAATTCCAGATTATAGTCCATCACTGTGTGGAAGTCAAAGTGACAAGAACCTGAAATCACAAGTCACATCACATCCACAGTCAAGAGCAGAGAGCAATGAATTAACATGCACCTGCTAGGACTGGCTAGCTTTCTCCCCTTTGCTTGGTACAGGAGACTAAGTGCATGGAATGATTCCAAACATCATGAGATAAACATTCCACATCAATGAAATTAAGATAATCCAACTCAGACATTCTTAGAGGTCATTTTCCCAGTTGATTCTGGGTCGTGTCAAGCGGACAACTAAAACTAACATTCACAGGCATGTAGCTCTGAAAATACTGTTCAGAACAGTGCTCAAATGATATAGAATTAGAAGGAGAAGGAAGACTATAAACATAGAGAGTTAAAATAGGCAGATGTGTGGAGAAAGAAAGTAGACAAGGACTTTCCTGGAGGACAGGGTGTGCTAAGGAAGTAATGGAGGAGGAAGGAGAGAAATGCAGAATGATGGCCTAATGGTAATGAGGTTTTTCTTTCATGTGAAGAAGATACCCTAAAATTTACTTTAGTGATCACTGTAAGACTCTGTGAACATACAGAGCCCTAGAGTTGGATTTCTAATACAATACAGTGGGTCAACTGTATTATATCTCAAGAAAGCTTGGTTTTTTTTCATTATTATTTGTAATTTTCATATATGCATATGTGTTTTGATGAAATTTGTATCGTATTCCCTCCCACTCAATTCCTCCCATTCTAATACCCCCATCACTATTTTCTTCATTTCAATTGTTCTTTTTCTCTAATCTACTGAGTCCACTTAAATGCTGCCAGTGTGCATGGGTATACATACTGGTTCTATACTGAACATACTGACTATCTACTGGATAATGAATGGGTAGCCTCTCAGGGGCCACATACTTGAAGGAAACTGACTTACTCTCTCCTAGAAGTCCTCTATTGACAGGAACTCCTCAGTTAGTAGCGGAACTACATGAATACTTTCCCTATCTTTGCTGAGATTTTTTTTTCTGGCTTGGTCCTGCACATGAAGTCATAATTGTTGTGAGATATATGGAACTTCCCTGTTATGTCTATAAAATACTGTTTTATTATAATCATCTATCACCTCTGGCTCTTATAATATTTCTGCATCCTCTTCCACAAAAAAAACCCCTGAGCCTTGGGAGGAATGTTTTGGATATAGATATCTCATTTGGACATCTGTGGTTTGGATTTAGATCAGCCCATGTAGGATTAATCACTCCACCATTTCTTATTCTGTGCATATTGATCGGTTGTAGGTCTCAGTGTTTAATTCCATATACTACAAAAGGAAGCTTCTCTAGTGAGGGTTGAGGGATGCACTAATATATGGATATAAATATAAGTATTTAGGGGGAAGTTTAATACTATATCTATTTAGCAGAATAACAGTACTAGGTTCTCCCCTAAGACCTAGGATCTAGGACCTATTCATCCATGGGATCTTGGCCCCATTGATAGCATCAGACACAAGTGCCATCTTGTAGAGAGGGTTTTAAGTCTAAGCAAAATAAAAAGTGATTCGTTATTTGCATAACAATGCATCAGTGGGTATGTCTTGCCAGGCCAGTCATTATGGTAGTTCACAGGGTTCATAGCTGGATAAGACTGTTGATTATTTAACTCCCACAGTAGCATGCATAGCACCTTCCAGCACTATGAAGGCTTACCAACAGAGATGGAGCATACAGGTTGGTACCAGCTTGATTTCTCCATGTTCTATGACTCAAGTGTGTGGTATCCTCAGCAATAGGGTCTTACTGCTGGGGGATGTCTTTCTGTACTCTGTGAATATATGTTGTTCCCATTGGTTAATAAATAAGCTGCTTTGGCCTATGGCAAGGCAGCTTAGAGGCAGGCATGAAATCCAAGGAGAGAGACATGAAAGAGAAAGGTGGGATCTGGAGAGAGACCCCAGCACAGCCAGGAGAAGAAAGATTTAAAAGTACTGGTAAGCCACAGCCACGTGGCAACTTATAAATAAATTGAAATGGGTTAAGTTATAAGAGCTAGCTAGCAAGAAGCCTGCCATAGGCCATACAGTTTGTAAATACTATAAGCCTCTGTGTGTTTACTTGGGTTGGAGTGGCTGCAGGACCACAGGTGAGAGAGATTTGTCTGGAACACGGGGCCAGGCGGGACCCGAGCAACATGTGGCTACATCGTACCGTCAAGTTGTGGTGGGTAACCAAGAGCAAAGGCAACAATCTGTAATGTTTGAAGGAGAGGGGTCTATGGTACACTGAACACAATTTGAGCAAAGGTAACCCATATCGGTACTGGGATTTTTATTTGATAGCTTATATCTGGGAGAGGCATTGTCCCCATGTTACAGAATACCTCCATTTAAATTCTTTTTGTACATGTATATGTACTTTGTGAAGCTTCTATAGTAGTAGGTTTCCACATAACTTTTTAAATAATTTTTAGTGTTATGTTAATGTAGTAAATAATCTTTAGATTATTTCCATAAAATGTTTTAAATGATCTCTCCATATGCCTTCCTCTACCCTGCCTTCCCATCCCCCACTTCATTTAACCCTTCTTATTCCATTATTATCCACTACCATCATGTCATATGAATGCTATTTCTCTTTCCTTGAAAGTCCTCCACCCAGAACCTTTCACTATTTTCTTGATTTGTAGGGGTATTCCAATTTAAACACACATATCTGAAGATTCAAACAGGCATCAACCTATTAGAGAGAACATGTGCTGTTTGTCTTTCTGACTCTTTGTTATCTCACTTTGAATGGTTATTTCCAGTTCCATCTATTTACCTGAAAATTTCATGTTTTTCTTTGCCACTGAATAATGTTACATTCTATGAATATGCTATATTTTCATTATCCATTATCAGTTGATGGACATCTAGCCTGTTTCAATTTCCTGAGTACTGTGAAGAGTACAGCAATTAACATGGATGCTCAAGTGTCTCTGTAAAGGATATGGAGTCCTTTGGGTGGATGCCCAGGAGTGGTATAAGTGGATCATATAATAGAATTATTCCTAGCTTTTCGAGGAACCACCACACTGATTTCCATAGTGAATGTACCAATTTATACTCTTACTGATAGTGAAGCAGTATTCTCCTTTATCCTCCATCCATAACAGCATTTTTTGTCATTCAAAAAAAAACTTAGCCATTTTGATTGTGGTAAGACAAAATCTCAAAGTATTTCTAATTTTCATTAGCTAATAGCTAAAGATGTGAGCATTAAAAATTGTTTTTTTTATTTCTTCTCTTAAGAACTCAATTTATAGTCTGATGTCACATTTTTTAAAAAACTGAATTATTAGTTTTCTTGGTGTTTAGCTTTTTTGGTTCCTTATCTATTCCAAACACTAACCCTTAGTCAGATGTATAGCTGACAAAGAATTCCCCCCTTCTGTAGGCTGCCTCTTCAGTTGGCTCATGCTGTCCTTTGCAGTATAGAAGATATTTCGTTTCATGAAGTCCTGTTCATCAATTGCTGGTCTTAATGAGTGTCTATCAAGAGCCTATCAAGATCCTTTCCTGTGCCTACAAGTTCACGTGCTTTCCTTATTTTCCTCCAACAGATTCACAGGATCAGGTCTTAAGTTGAGGTTCTTGATCCATTTGGAGCTGAGTTCCATGTATTGTGAGAGATACAGGATTTGGCTTCATTCTTCTACATGTAGCTATCCAATTTGTCCAGCACTATTTTTGGAAGATACTGTCTTTTCTCCAACGTGTGTTTTGGGCCTGTTTTTTTTTTCTTTTTTTAGAAAAGCAGGTAGCTGTAGTTGCATGAAACTTAATCTGAGTTCTGTATCTGTTTCGTTGACCTATGTGTCTGTTTTTATGCTAGTGCTATGCTCTGTTTACTGTTGTGGTTCTGTAGTATAACTTGAAACCAGAAATGATGATTCCCCCAGCAGTAATTTTAATATGCAGGATTGTTTCAGTTATCTTAATAACACTGCTTGAAAATAAAAAAAAATTTCCAATGATATAGAATTTCACTACTAAAGTGGTGTTATTTTGAGAGAATGTAATAGAAACCTGTATGCTATGTCTAACGGGCCTTTTCTCTTGTTCTCTTTCAGTGCTCAGCTCTACAGACACACAAGCATGCATCCTTCCCCAGTCATGCCTCTCTTTTCCATCTTGTATCTTTCCCATAATACTCTGCAGCCTCATCCCCATTCCAAATTTTGAGTAGCCTTTCAATATCCATAGCATCTCAAATGCTACCCTCAGAAACATTCTCTGGGAGAAAATCTTATCCTCTCCCGTCCCTGGTTCTTTTCTCTACCTCTACCAAATTAATAATCTCAGTGTCCTGTAATTAATATTCTACATGTCTGTCTCACTCACTAAATGATGAAATCTTAGACTAGGGATTAGCAAAACTTTACTGAGGCACAAGGCCCCCATCACAGCTACTCATTGTATGGCTGCTTTGCAGAAGAAGTTGTGGACAGGAACTTCCCCTGACCCACCTGTGCTCCAATGAGATGTTAATCATTAGCATGGAAATTTGAATTGTATAAATCTTTTATATGTTAAGAAATAATATTCTCTATACTTTAACTTTTCAATTACTTGAGTATCAGGGATTAGGCAACAAATAATCCCCAAGGTCTCAATGGCATACTCAAATTATATTCCACCACAGTTCCCCCTGGTGAACTAATGAGTTTATTGGACTTACAGAGCCTTGGTGAGGGTTTACCAATAGGCGTGTGAGTGAAAGTAAAACAGCCATGTTGGGAAGTCTGTACCCAGCTCAGAAGATGGCTGCTACTCCATAGCTGTGCAGAAGAAGCCAGTACCCTAGCCCTTCTCAACTTATATACTCTAGCTCCTCCAGAGATGCAGAGGTCACAGGCAATTAAGGCAGAATTGCATACAACTGTCTTGGGGGAGTGGCTGGATATTTAGGTAAAAGTCCAATGACTGTTCCTGCACCCTTTTCAATGAGAGAATGGCAACAGTTCTTCAGGCCACCTGGTAATCATTTGCAAATGGGTGCAGCTGAACTCATTATGATGGTGACTGTTTGGATTGGAGGACAGTGCTATACAACAGCACACAGGTATTATGTATTATTATGGCTTTTTCTAACAAAGTGAGTTTTAGTAGATTCTCATCCCTCTTCAGTCTCCCCACTTACTGCACCCTCGCCTTCTCTTGTAACTTCTCCATGGTCTCCTTTCTGCTTCCATGTCCCTTTCATGTTCTTCTGCCCTATCACTGTCTTTGGAACATCTTTTGATCTCTTATCCTAGTTTTGTAGGTGTCAGCCACATTTATATCCATTTATGTATATATATGTTTACGTTACAAGCTAGGGATCCATCCGTACATGAGAAGGAACATGTGGTTTTGTCTTTCTGATTTTGGGTCACCTTGCTTAATATACTTCCCAGATCTGTACATTTTCCTTCAAATATCATAGCTTCATTTTTCTTTGCAACTGAATAAAACTCCATTGTGTATGTGCACTACATTTTCATTGCCTATTTATCTCTTGACAGACATCTAATCTACTTCCATTTCTTTTATATTGTGAATAGAGCAGAAATAAGCATTGATGTGAAAGTATCTCTGTGGTAGGATATAGAAGCCTTCGTGTGTGTGTGTGTGTGTGTGTGTGTGTGTGTGTGTGTGTATAGAAATGGTATCTTTTAGTGTTTCTTTTCAGCAGGGACAGTGGCCTCACTTCTCAAATTAGTTTAGAATTTCTAAATAAATCAAAATAAGAAGTCAATGTCAAGTGTTGCGCTGAGCTGGATGGACGAAGCAGGGAGTCTGTAGAGGCCATGAGCTGGCTGACATCAGAGCATTAGGAGTTTAAACCTTGTTAATATAGTTGCCTTTATTTCTTCCTGGCAACTACAGGGAGCGGTGTCCCAAGTCCTTGAGAGAACAGCTTGGGTGACAGAGCTTATGTGAGATGACAGGAAAAGTCACTGTAGCAGACAGATGTGACACCGCTAAAATAAGCCATCACGAGATGGCAGACACGGTGCCAGAACCGAGAGGAGTTTTATGAACCAGGCAGAGGTTGTTGGGTGAGAAATACGATCCGAGTAAAGCCCTGAATGTTGGAGGAGAGAGACCGAGAGAATTGAGAGTCTCTTAAATTTTGATCCAACATGATGAATGTTGGCAAGGCAAATGTGGAAGGAGGAGGACTTTAAAAGAAGGACCAAAGACACAATCATTAAGACAGTGGTTGGCCTCTGAGGGTGATGCCAGGATTTTATGTACAGCTAATTGAAAATACGTAGTTTATCTCTCAAGAGATAGAGGATTGAGAACAATAAGGAAACACATTTGAGACTCAAGTTTTATTTTCTGCCAACAGTGTTTGAGAAGCTGTAATAAACTTATATGGTGGTTTCTATCGGCCTAGAAATTTGAATTTAAATTTGAGAGAGTTGTAGTGATGTTCTGATAAGTAAGTGTTCAACAACTGCCTTTAGAGCAGTGGGAACACCTGATTTTCAACTTCAGCCAATGTCTGTGGCATGAATATTTCCACTACAGCTGATTTTAAGCTACCTGGTGGCCCTGACTGTGCATTTGGGAAAAGCAGCAGTACCCACCAATAGGAAGGGATCCCAGCACACTACAGGAATATGGTAAGGATAGAGACTCGAAAATCAGAGGAAAAATAAAACTCTATGGGACCTTAGAATCTTGCCCTGGGGCTGTAGAAAGGACTTCATGATAAAGAGTTTGCTCTGCATGTGTGAGGACTTGAGTTCAGATCCCCAGATACCAAGGAAAGCACTCTGTCCTCTCAGCACTCTTGCAGTGAGATGGGAAGTAGATACAGGAGCATCATGGGAGGCTCACAAGCAAGCCAGCCTGGTACATGCATATGTGAACCACAGTGACCCTGCCTCAAACAAGGTGTATAGGGAGACCCTACATTCAAGATTCTCCTCTGATCTCCACACAGCACATGCAGTGAAACACACGTGCCTACACTCAAACACATGAATATGCATGCATGTGGTGTACACACACACACACACACACACACACACACACACACACACATAAAGAAGCAGGGGATTGGGAGGGACAAGGATAGGGATAGGGAAAGACTTGGCCTTAACCTGTCACTATACAGTGATGAAACTGGGGATGGAAGGACCCAGAAGTCACATGGTATCACATGCCTTAAGCACAGCACTTGGTGGACAGAGGACAGAGAATTGCTACAAGTTTGAGCCCATCCTGGTGTACATGGTGAGTTTCAGGTCAGCCTGGGCTACATAGTGGGACCCTGTCTCCACAAACAAATGCCAGGACAGAAAGGAGAGATAAACTCTTGGATGTGGTAAAATGTTTGGAGATAGAGGGGCCAGCCTTTGTCTACATAGAGGGAGATCAGATTGGCACTTTGATCAAAGATTCAGATTGTAACATCTAATATAAGGGACATGTGTTCCCCACTGGTCATTTCTACACAGGACAAGGATAGGCTCATCAGGTTGGCTGATGTTCTCTGTCCTGATTTACCTACTCTGCTTTGTTTAGCTGCAAGTACAAATCCCTTTATGACCTAAAGATTTGAGTTTGCACACATGACCAGTTTGACTAATTCCTACAATAAGTCAAAAGCAATGGTTCTTGGGAGTGTTTATCAAAAACTTCAGCTCTCACCCTGCGCTGACTTCCAATTCCTCAATCCATCTGGGCTGGAGACACACAGGAGCTTAGTGAGAACTCACTTAATGTCTTTAGGGTGGTAGAGGGTCATTGACTCCCCTGTCACAAAGGCTGTAACCAGAAGCACGTGCAGCTTCAACTGCCCCCTAGTGGATATTATACACTCCTTCATCCCTTAAGATCAGTCTCTGATTTGGAGAATTGGATGGGAGGTTACTGGGCCTTGGGTTCAAGGAAATCACAACACACACACATACACACACACACACACACACACACACACACACACACACGAATGTATGTATGTATGTATGTACATATATTAAGAGCTTCACTGGTGGGACAATTCTCAATAACTAACTCTGGATGTGCTGAACTCTGGTCATAAGATGACTGGATTTCATGATATGTCAATGAACTTCTCCCCAAGAGTGACTTGAGCTCCTCTGCTATTGCAAAGCTTTTTCAAGGTGAGTTCTAGGAAGAGATTTATTTTATGGAGGAGAAAGGCTTACCTACCCCATGAATTTTCTTTGAGTCTCTTTCAAATTTGTGTAAATGAAAACATTGTGTTCTATAAGACTCTGAGCCATGTGAGGTTAGACCCTGAAGTCCTCAGATAGATTCCCAATGCCACGGTGGACATCACTTGCTGAAACATATTAAAATACACAGAACCAAATGGTTCCTCAAGCCTTGACCTTGCTGAGAAAATGTTTGCAGGGACCCCCTGCAGCCTTCTTGTATGTGAATGCCTAGGAGTGCAAACCATATCCACATGCAGACAACATCCTTGTGATCCATGTGCAACTCAGTCCCTCTTTATTGGATGAACCAATAATTTCTTCGATTAGCAGGGTCAACTTATTAGTTAAGAATATTACGTCTCTTTTCTTGTGTAAATTTGGCTCTAGTGTTAAGGCTATTTTAGTATATACAAACCACACACACATAACACATGTACACACACATGCATGCATACACACACACCTCTTCAGAAAATAAGTGTGGTGATATTTTATCTGTGTACACCAATAAAGTTTATCTGAGAATCAGAGGAAAAGCCAGCCACTATAGCAAACATAGAGGTCAGGCACACACCTTTAATCCTATCACTCAGAAGGCAGAGATCTGTCTGGATCTCTGTGAGTTCAAGGCCACACTGGGAACAGAGCCAGGTGTGGTGGTACATATCTTTAATCCCAGCACTAACCATAAAGGTCTGGAGGTCTGTACAGACAGACAGGAAGTGACAGAGCTGGGCAGGAAGAAGAAGTGATGTTGCTGGGTGGAGAGAAGAAATTAGTTGGCAGAACAGAAAGGCATATAGGCGTGGTACACAGGAAGTAGGTCTCTTTGGCAGAGGATCTCCAAGTGGTGAGAATGTGGCTGCCTTCTTTCTGCTTTTCTGATCTGTCAGCTTTTTACCCCAATATCTGTCTCCGAGTTTTTATTAATAAGACCATTTAGCAATTCGTCTACAAATAAGGAAGTATAGCTCTTCCCTGAAGGTTTCTGTAAAGGTAGGTGGGTATCAAGAGGGTAACCCTGCATATTGGATATACCCACATTTTATGAAAAGCTTAACTATAGAGCTTAACTTTCAGATACCCCCTGCTCTCTCTTTCTCTCCACCCTTTACAAGATATTCTTTCTGTCTCCATTCTGTTTTTCCCCCTCTATACTCCTCTCTCTCTCTCTCTCTCTCTCTCTCTCTCTCTCTCTCTCTCTCTCTCTCTCTCTCAAATTAGGAAAAGCAAGCCAGTAAGTCCTTGGATCCTTTCAACACTTTCTTCACTTGAAGTCCATGTTAAGAGAAAATGTGATAAATAAATTGTATTCCTTTAGCTTGTTTTCCCATGATAAAAATATATCTGTTCCAATAACTGGTCCAGCTTGAGGAGAGAGATAGTTAGAAACATAGGACAGCCTTGAGAGGGCCTGGGTCAAAACCCATCAGCTTCTTCTGTCTCTACTGAAGGGCTTTTAAAGGAATGCCAAGCGGTGGAGCAAAAGACCTCCCCCCCCCCCCCAGCACAGCCAAGTGCAGACTATCCCAAACACCTGGTAACCACATATGTAGTCAAACCATCGCCTAATGCAGCCCTGCTGTGTAAAGCAAGTTCAGATCTAACTAGGAAACCTTTGTGGGCTCCCACATCCTTGTCAGTTGGAGTCTACTTTAAAGTACAGTCCTGAACTCCCTGAAGGCCAGGAGTAAGGGATACTCTCTCTTTCTCAACCTGGTCCTAAAACTTCCCCCACCTTCCTCCAAGGAACACTTGATTATATTAGCGTATTTCTGACTATGGCTCTTGGCTCATTGTAGACTTTGAAAACAAATTTCACATTGTTTTAAAAATTAGAATTTGGTAGGACAAAATGTATTAGAGAACATTACATATGAAAATAAAGGCTATTTTATTCATCTTCTCAATCAAAATGTTATGTAATATAGCTCTTACTGAGAGTTCAGCACCAAAATGATGCGGCTTCTGAAAGGTCCTTCTTCAGCTGGCTTTAGGTGAGGATTGAACAGTTTGGCTTCAGCTCTACAGGGCAGACTGACTGGTGAGAATTGGACATCATTCTGATCTTCCCTTAGTGAACCCTGTACAGAAGCAGTGCCCTGAACTCTGGGATTTGCAGACATTCACCTCCTAAGTTTTCAGAGAGCTTTACTTGGAGTCTCTCACCAACAGATGCTCTCTTCTGAATCTCAAGACCTTCTTCCTTTAAATCCTGCTCCATAAAAACAACAGTTGTTAAAAGCTGGGAAAGTGGTGTGGTTGGTAAAGTGCTTGCCTTGTAAACATGAGGGCCTGGATTTGGAGCCCCTGAACTTGTGCAAAAGATCAGATGTGGTAGTCTACATCTGTAAATCTCCACCTACAAAATGGAAGCAGAGACAAGAGGATCCCTGGAAGTTGGCAGACATCTATCCTGGCCTACAGAAGCTCTGGGCCACTGAGCCCCTGCTATCCTGGTCTATATAGTGAAGCTCTGGGCCACTGAGCCACTGCTATCCTGGTCTACATAGTGAAGCTCTGGAGGAATGATGAGTCCTGGTTTAATGCATGAGAACCACATCTCTTGTATCATTACAGCTTGGATTCTTATCCCTTGGTCTTATTGTGCTGTGGGCATCACCCTTATCCTAAGTTACTTTTATCTTGCCTCTTACACTCCTATTGTTGAAGCATGAAGAGCCTCATGCCCCCATCTTCCTCTTCCTGCTCCCTAGGGACAGCACCTGGGAGAAGGTCAGGTTTACCACCTTGCATTTATAATTGCTGTTCTAATTAGTTGTAGTTGGTAAGGGTAGCTTGTTAGACTCTGTCATGTCATTGTTTACACTATGCCCCCCCCCCACATATGCACGTTCAAGATCTCTGAAGACTGGGTGTCTTCCAAACAACTATAGGCCAGGTGGCATGCTTAAAATGGCTGTGATTCCCTGTGCATTAGAAAGTGTGCTCTTGCTGATGGTATACTGAGTAACTTTAATTTCCAGAAGCTTTAGTCAAGACAGCATTCAAAGACCATTTGAGGCAGGAACTTGAGTCCTGGCAGTGGCCTGGATCTGTGACATCTGATAAAATCAAGGTGACATCTGATAAAATCAAGAAATTGCCTGTGTGAGAACTTACAGAATGAGTGTCGGCAGCTTGGAAAGAAAATACCAGGGTGGGGAAGAGAACACCATTTTCCAGTAATGCCAGCAGCATCCTCTGCATCAGTCGGCTATGCTGCTGGAAGTGCACAGACACTGAAAACACTGAGTCCAGACTCAGGCAGGGAGAAGATTCTGATCCTGTTTTCACTTTCCTCTGGTTCCCATCCAAAGGAGTGCAGGATTTGTGAATGCTAATGTTTTCATTAAGGGCCTAAAAGAATTTCCGATCTATAGAAAATAAACCCATATTGCATGAGGATTTTACCATAGTTTACTGAACAATTTTTTTCTTTTATCTAGTGGCACAGAAAGTTAGGTTTATCTTATGCCCAATCACACCTGAAATTAGAAGAACATGGTGTTATATTCTGAATCCACCTTCTTCACTTGAGACTTACCTGTGTCAAAATATAAAAGAATCCTGGACTGTCTGCCACATTTCCTAATCCATATCTGAGTGATTTGCCAAACGTCAAGTCATTAGGGGCAAATACTCCTCTTGCTTTGAATCCTGCATGGTGTCCTAGTATGTAATGACACTCAACTAGCTCTTGCTTTCCAAATAAAAGAATGAATGAACACAGCTCTGGCCATCTAAGCACTCAAAACAATGTGATCATAGGGTTTTATAATGAGTAAATTCTTGACTCAGTTGTGGAACAAGGAGAACCTTTGTCCCACAGTAAATAGAATGTGGCCAAAATGTGTATCATGAGGCAGATGGGCTCATCTTTCATGAGGGGAACCCTGTTTTATATGCTATGAATCATGAGGATGATGAATGAAAGACAGACCACCTAAATATTATTAGCAGAACAGGCAGAAGAGAGCTTTATTGTGGAGGGATACTATCTCCACATAGAAGAGGACATTTCTGCTTTAAATTGTTCATGGAATCACAAATTATGACAGGGTGTACAACCCTGGCTCTAGATAGACTCAAGCCAGTACCCAAGATACTCTGAGTCTTTCAGGAGCCTCATCTGTGATGGAAATATGCCACTGTGGCCCAAGGCAATGTCACCACTCAGGGGGAAGCAAAGCACAAGGCTTAGGTCAAGGGAGTTGAGTGCGCAGAACACCCACAGGCGTAAGAGGTTTCTTCAAACGGAAGCACAAGGATAACTGTGAGTGAAAGTATGCAAATTACCTTGAAAATTAGATGAGAAAGTCTTTCAGAACTATGTGAAGCCCTTGATGGACCCATAGCTCTGATGCCTCATTTACATGCCAGTTAATTAACTAGCCCTTTTAAGAAAGAGAAAAAAAAATTAGCAGTACTTAGACCCCAAATTCATAAGAGCTGATGGTTGGACCAATGTTATACAAAGACAATTTTGGCTTCAGGTTTGAGAAGAAGTGAAATTATTTTTATGGGAAAGCAGAGAACACATGACTGGGAAGATGACTACCAGGAAGCAAAGCATGCCTACCTCAAGGCTGACTGTGAGCAGGCCCAGCCTCCCATAGAAAGTAGAGTACATTACCCAGCCACTTGATCCGATTTGAAAACTTACTGTCCCGTGCTGGAGGACGGGTGGTTTAGTCTTGACCCTGCACTCACACCTCCCTTCCCAAGTGTCTCAGGGCATCACTGAAGTGAGGCTAAGATGCTGATAAGGATAAGGGAAGGAGAAACAAGGAAGGAGGGGTTCACTGGTCTACGGGAGGAAATGCCCAAAGAGACAACATAACTCATAGCAAGTAGCAGAGGCATGAGCAGAGAGCCCCATGAGAGAGTTTGGTAGCAGCACACACACTTCCAATTTTTTGAACCACTGAACACAACCCCTCTCTTTCTTCTGCTCCAGCTATATATGAGACACTGGACTAACCCATTCATGTCATCAAGTGTTATTGTCTTTATATTTAAGATGTCTGAGAAGATTACACAGTGTTACAGATCCACCTTGTTATGGGTTTGTTCCTGCTTTTATGGAGTTTAATTTTAGTCAATCATAATAAATTACAGGGACTTGAATATAATACACTGATAGAGCAATTGCCTAATATATACAAAGCCCTCAGTTTGATCCCCATAATCACAGACATGATGCATGTGTACATATTTATATGTATACTCACACACTAGATATCCATACATTCCAAAAGGAAGTAATACAGTTCTGTACATGTATGACATTTATAGAAGTAGCCCAGAGAAGTACATGAAGCTTAAATCCTGAATGTGTGAAGGACTGGGTAGCATCTGAAGGTTTATACAAAAGAAAGTACTGGCTTCCTGTAGAAAGTAGTAGCCAAGAGAATCTTTGAAAAATGAGTAAGTGGGAAGGGAAGGTGGGAAGAAGAAGAGAATGCCAGAGAACCAAGCTCTTTGATTTTTCTTCTGTGTAATAGACTGTTACACACCTTCTGTATGATAAATCGCTTAATCCACTCAAGCCGTAAGTAGCTCCAATTAGACACATTTTATAAATGAAGAAATTAAGGCTCAGAAAAATTACTAATATGGCTGAAATCACATAACCAGTAAATGTAGAACAACATTGCAAGCATGGGCATGCTCAGCTCAGGCCTTCAGTGTGCATTGGGGAGCTGAGCAGAGCCCCAAAGAACACCCAGCAAATAATTGAGTTGAAAGAGGACAGAAACTTGCCTCATGAGTAAGATCCAGAAGTTGGTGGTGCCACTTGTTTAGGGGACAAAGGTAGTGGAGTGGCTGTTACTGCATGACAGGATTCTGTGAGACCATCACAAATGCCTTGAGGCTCTCATTGCACATATGGATGGGAGAATGAGGTGAGGGAGTGACACTCCATGTGAACATCATACATTCTGCTGTCTCAGTTAGGGTTTCTATTGCTGAGATGAAGCACCATGACCAAAATCAAGTTGGTGAGGAGAGGATTTATTTCATAATACAGCTTGTGGTGTGTCATCCAGGGAAGTCAGAACAGGAATCATGGCAGGAACCTGGAGGCAGGAACTGATACAGAGGCCATAGAGGAGTGCTGCTTACTGGCTTGCTCAGCATGGCTTACTCAGCCTGCTTTCTCATACAATACAGTGTGCTACCCACCTGAAAGTGGCACCATCCCTGTAGGACAGGCCTAGGCACATCAATCATCAATCAAGAAAATGCACCACAGGGTTGCCCACGGGCCAGTATGGTGGGGGCATTGTCTCAACTGAGGTTCTGTCTTCCAAAGTGACTCTAGACTGTGTCAAGTTGACAATAAAAACTAACCAGTACATCTGCATACTTGGTTTTTGCACACCAAAGATACTTTTATTTTTTTCATATATCTGCGTACTTTGTTTTTACACACCAAAGATATTTTTATTTTTTCAATCCACTTCTTCTAAACTATACAGGTAAATAGCACAAGCAACTCTCATAGTGCCTTTGTGACTGGCCATGGCCAGTGCTGTGGAAGTGACAGCTACACAAT
>CABHPP010147313.1:2162-31065 GCA_902168425.1 Peromyscus attwateri
ACACACACACACACACACACACACACACACACACACACACACACACACTGCTGAGTTCTCAGATGCTTAGCTGTGGCTCTGCTCCCCTATGTGATTTGATTATAGAGGGAGATGCTCTTTCTCATTCTTTACTTTCTTTGGGGCACTGCTAGGAGTTTTTCTTACGCTTCCAAATGCTGAGGAAGCTTGCTTCTTCGCCTTGGGAGACGTTCCCTAAGTTAGAAGTAGAGACAGACATGTGACTAGCAGCATGTCAGCTGGAGTGTACAGTATGCATCCTCTTGTTTTTCTTGTACACAACTTGGTGTTCACTTGGTCTTCCTAAATGAAATCATAACACACATCTGGTTTCTTTAACCACACTGATGTACAGTGAATGACAGGGTAAAGATGTAGAAACACTTGAAGCAACAACAACAACAACAAAAAAGAAAAGAAAGAAAGAAAGAAAGAAAGAAAGAAAGAAAGAAAGAAAGAAAGAAGGAAGGAAGGAAGGAAGGAAGGAAGAAAAAGAAAGGCAGGAAGAAAATGAAAAGAAGAGGAGAAAAGGTTTGGCTAGAGATGTTTTGTTTGTAATTCTGCCAGTTTCCCAGTGATAGATACAAAATTAAGTAAAATGATTGTGTATCTCTTATTTGGAATGATCAAATGTAAAAGAGCTGGAGAAAGCAAGGGATGAAGGTGATGGAACGTTGTGTCACTCTTCTGTAAGTTAAGAGCATTTGCTCAAAGAAAGAAGGTCTATTCTGTGAGCCGCATTGGCTTAATAAATATCTAAGGGAATGTAGTGTCCTCCTTGGTAAGCGTATTCCTTAACCCTCCTCAGAATCCTTAAATTTTCATTGACAGCAGAACTACACAGAAGGGACCATAACTGCCCAGCTTCATTTGGGATTTGTGCAGTGGGTCTGTTTCTGTGCCCCGCCCCCCCATGTTTATCCAATTGCAAGTAATGTCGAGAGAGGTGAGATATTGATAGAGGAGACATAAATTTTCAACCAATGAAATGCACTTCTCATTTGTTCCCCTCGGGATTGTAGTTGACAAAAAAAAAAAAAAAAAGGAAATCTTTAATCCCAACAGGATCAGAGGAATATCTATTCAATGCCAATTTTCAAGAGGATTTTACAAACCTTGGTTAAAAGTATAGGTAGCTCATCCTTTTCAGGAGACCGTGTTTAATGACTAAGTGGCTGCGGAGGTCAGCAGGGATTGCTTTGCTAAGTCTGGACTGGCCCCCACTCAAGACAGTAGACTGAGAGCTTTGGGGAAGTACCACTACACCAGTGCTCTCTTGCTCTCCACCTTACAGACTGTCACGGAGCTGCTAGGCCTGGAGAGTCTTCCTGCTCTTGCTCTCTAGGCTTCCTTTGCATGCATTCTCTCACAGACAAAATGCTTTATTTTACAATTTTAAGTGTGCAGGCTGATGTTATATTGTCCACAGTAAAAAAAAAATGTGTGAAATTTTTATGTAGGCAATTTGCTCATTTAGTTTCACAATTAGCCATAATTAAATGTACTTTGTCTGGGTTATAATTAATATTTTATGACATAGAATAAAGAGAGTTTAAATATCTAATTTAAAAGATGGATTCAATGTTTGAATCCATTTGGAAAGCAGAGGCCTTACTTAATTGTTTGTAGATAACTATTTCTTTCTAATTTAAGAAATTATATTAAACGATGTAAGACTCACCCAGGCTAATAGCAATTTATCTGGAGGAATTTGTGGCAATTGGTTATAAATACGTATTTAACTAACAAGATAATCACACAGATTACTGTGTTGCTAAAGCATATTTCTTTTAATCATCATCAAACTAATAATACAGTATTTAGAGTTTTAAAATTCTTTGTTGCAGTTTTGAAAACAAGCTTTTGCTGGCAATCATGCAACCACAACCAAAGGTTTTTTTGTTTTTGTTTTTTAAACTGGCCCCTTCTAGATTCAATGAGCAAAGCCACAGTAATTTTGTTTGGGAAGTGTGTGTGTGTGTGTGTGTGTGTGTGTGTGTGTGTGTGTGTGTGTATTAAAGAGTGTGAGGGAGAATGTGTGTTGGGGGGAACCAACTTCTATTAGCTGCTTTTATGAATAGCACATCATTCCAGGAATTAGAACTAATAGTAAAAACACCACACAAAGCATAGTATGCTAAAGGAGGAAGAAATGGATTTCCTGCTTATGAATAAGCGTTTCAGTAACATAAAATTATTGAGTAGTTAAGAGAGATAGTTTCTTATTCATATCATTGGACTAAGCTGGCTTATAGTCATAGTGTAGGGTCACCTCTGACCTTGAAACTGTCACCTCTTCTGGCCATAACTGTATAAGCCATATATGCTAGGCACACTTGGAAATATAAATAGAAGGCTGCCATTGGACCATTGCTCCTCTGGGCTGAGGGATCCCCCTCCACAAGTTTACTGAATGAATGGAAGCATTCAGAGAGCTCGTTCCTTCTAATGGGTGACTCATTCTAACTGAGAACATCTGTAAGCAATGACACAGCTTTGAGTTGGTGACCAAGACTTGCTTAGGGTCACGAAGCCATCATTTAATGAAATAGTTAGTTCAGCCTCAACGCACTAGAGATTCTCTGTAAGCACTCTATTAGGCAAAGGACCTGGAAGATTTTTAGTCATTCCCTTTTAACAGAGCAGCCTAAAACAAATACAATCGACATTTTTACTTATTCCCATTTGAGCGACAGTACTCAAGAACCAACTTCTTTAAAGCCATGCACAGCACAGCAGTGAGTTCTATTTCAACCTTGAATCAGAGAAGACTTCCAGCAGAGCAGGACTAAGGTCTGGGATGTGTGGCATCCATAGCAGAGCCCTGCAGGAACCATAAGGTTAAAGTAACTTCACAGGGCATGGGGTTGGGAACTAAGGAGTGAACAAATAACTCTCTGAAAACAGTTACAGGGTTATTGAGGAAGAGTAGAACCCAGCTGGCCTCTGCTTTATGCAGGCCAGACAAGAGGGGCTGGAGGGAGGTTACAGTAAGAATTGACAAAGGGCGTCCTTAAGAGCTGGTGCCCTTATGAAAGGGGTTCCTGTCCTTGTCTTCTCATGTACCCATACATATTCAGCTGTTCATCTCAGTGGATGGAGACCAAGCTGTCAGGCCTTCAGGCCCTTCACAGTTTTATAGAGGATTGAAAGCTGATTGAATTGAGCTGTAGCACTTCCTGAAGAAGAAATCTCGATAAACGAGTCTACTTTTCCAGACAAGTTCTAAGAGTCCTTTCAAAGCCACCAGGATATGCATAGTTTCACTGCAAAGAGAGTCTTAAAAACTTGACTTTGGCCTGCTGAGAGCCCAGCACTTACCAGTCATGCACAGACAGCTGGTGTTTGTAGTTAGGGGGATCCACTCATTTACTGATTTTCTTTTAAAACATTCGCTGAGTGGGTATGTAAGGAGTTTGGCCAATATCAATGAGGAAAAAGGAGTCACAAAGTTACTTGCTAATATTTTATGAATGTATACTTTAATACATTTAAATTTTGTGTGTAGACAGATGAAAATCTGGTCTCAGTTACTATAGAACAGACTAGAAAGAAACAGATAAGCAACTGGGATTGTATCAAACAGAATTTTATATCCTGATTTGAGAACAGAGTTTTAAGAAATTTCTGATTTCATCAGTGATGTCAAAAAAATTTTTAGTTGGTAGATTGAACTTTCTGTCACACTAGAACTTAATCTGTTTTCAGTTCTCTATTACAATGGATTGTCAGTCTTTACAATAGAACCTTAGAAGGAACTAAACCAAAAGGCAGGACCATTTTTAAAGCTTTTAGCACATAGATTGACATTCTGAAATTCTATCACATGTATACTTGAAGGCCTTTTTTGTTTGTTTTAGTGCTGAGGATTGAACTGAAGGCCTTCATGTTCTAGATAAGTACTCTGCTACTTAGCGTCATGCCCAGCCCCTCAAGGGATAGAATTTATTTTTTACTTTTGTGTATGTGTGGGTGTAGGTGACCATAGGGGTTTGAAGACTGTATTAGATTCTTTGGAGCTGGAGTTACTAGTGGTTGTGAGCCTTTTGATGTGGGTTCTCAGAACTGAACACAGGTCCTCTGCAAGATCAGCAAGCATTCTTTTTTTATTTTTATTTTTATTTTTTTTGGTTTTTCGAGACAGGGTTTCTCTGTGTAGCTTTGCGCCTTTCCTGGAACTCACTTGGTAGCCCAGGCTGGCCTCGAACTCACAGAGATCCGCCTGCCTCTGCCTCCTGCGTGCTAGGATTAAAGGCATGCGCCACCACCGCCCGGCTTCAGTAAGCATTCTTAACTAGTAAGCCTTTCCTTCAGCTCCTTGACTGCCTTTTTTTTGTTTGTTTGTTTGTTTGTTTCATCCTTCCCTGGCATTGGCAATGAATGGAGCTTTGCAGTTTAGAAAAATATTAAGTACTTTGAACAAGATGGATTAAATTATTTATAAGTAGATGTGTTACTATTCGAATACAAAAGCTACTTCTGGAAATTTTAAGTGAAAGATGTCATTTGAAAATTCTTTTGGTGTCACACATACATGTCATCTCACTAGTACAACAAATACACGCTAGATATTTAGTAATCTTGTCTCTCTGCCAGGCTGTGGACTCTGTGACGGGATTCCTGGTGTGTTTGTCTCTGGACCCTCCTGCTTTGTTTACTGTACCAGCTTTTTTATGTTTTACCAGGATTTAGTTTTTCTTCACTTTCACCACTTAAATGTTAATTCACAAGGTAACTTGACTGGGTCCGCAGGTGCCCAGATGTGTGGGAAGGCATTTTGGTATGAGAAATAACATTACATTCATACAGCAAATGGAGCAGGTAACTCTCAGCACACACTCTTTGAATCATTAGACTGGGGAGGGAGATCTATAGAATAAGGAAAGTGGGTTCCTGCTACCACAGGTGGGTTGTTACCTGTTAGGTAAACAACACCAGTGACCTTGCGAGGCTCCCAGCTTAAGGATTTACCTTGAAGATTTGGGGAATTTGTCATATCCTCTTGAAGCGTCCTCCTAATTAGTCTTAACAATAAAAACCCGGAGTCAGATATCAAGGGTGAAAGCTGAGAGATCAGAGCAGCCGAGCAGCCACTGCAAACTCCTCACCTTCACCAATCATCAGACCAAATAGGCAGCCGAGATCCTGTCTCCACCCGCCTTATGATTCCCGTCTCCACCTCCCTGGTGCTTGGATTAAAGGCGTGCACCACTACTGCCTGCATCTGTTTCTCTTTGAGACTGGATCCATCTTGTGTAGCCCAGGGTGGCCTTGAACTCCTGATCGGTCGGCTTCCTCCTCCCAAGTACTGGGATTAAAGGTGTGTGCCACCACTGCCTGGCCTCTATGGTTAATTAGTGGCTAGCTCCGCCCTCTGATCTCCAGGCAAGCTTTATTTGTCAGAACACAAACAAAGAATCACACAACATTCTATCTCATGCTCTAGATCCTACTGAATCTCTTTTGCTGCTAACCAGTCTGGACTTAACTCCCCACCATAAACTGACTGATCTTCCTCAAGTCCAATAGTTATACCTTCCAATGTGAGATTATTTAGAGAGCTTCTCTTGCATACGACCTTAAAATCCCCCTTCACAGTATACTTTCATCATTTGCTCCTTTTTTTCCTCCTCAGTTGTAGTTTTTTATACATGTCCCGCATTTGCTACACTATATAAACTGCTTACTTTTCCTGGAGCTTTCTCTTTGATCACTCATGTGTTCCGGCCACCTTGCATGGCCTTTCCAGCTTCTCAGTCATCCTCACCTCTTTCCTTTGTGCTCATTCTTTTTCACTGTAACTCTTAGAGTAGATATAATGTCTTCTGGGAGTTTCTTCAGATCCTTCAAATCTGATTAATGTTCCTCAGCTTTCTTCCTCATATTGCATTGCTACGTACCTTTAACTGCCTCTTCCTTATTTGACCTTCCTGTAAGGGTCCATGAAGGCAAAGATATATCTCTTCACTTGGGGACACAGCTTCTATTATGTGCCTGGCGTAGTCTACACTCTTAATAGACACACAATGAATAAGTAAATGGAAATAATTGATGAGATTGTTCTATTTTCCTTGATAAACTTGGGAAGTCTTTCAGGAGAGTCACGCTGTGGACATTGTTCAGTATATTAGACACATTTGATTCAGAAGTCATCCCTGCTTCATCTCATGGAGGATCACTCAGAGAGACCATGCATATTCCCTTAACCACGACTACTTTCTGAGAGTCATGATTTCCATCGGTGGTTCTCAGCTGGAGCCACGTTTGCCTCTCAAAAGACTTTACCAAAGGTAGAGAAGCTTTGTTTGCTATAGATGCAGGGTGCAGGTGGGGGTATGAAGCCGCTGTAGTATTTAGAACCCAGGGATATTACTACTGCACAGGAGGGTGCCACAACAACAATCCAAAATGCTGTGGGGTGATTTTGGGAAAACTCACTCTCTATATATTCAGACACGATGCGATGCACAGAATAAATTGTTCTAGGTGGTTGTCATATTGCATCCTCCTGAGACCAGTGGATTTTACAGGATCTTGCATATTACTTGACCACAGTAGAAAAAACAACAACAACAACAACAAAAAGGCAAATCAAGCAGCCAAATGTTACACTGTATTATTGCACAGGAGCTGTTTGGTACTGCATCTTAACTCATTAACATTTAAAAATTGTTATGCGGCAGAAAAATAATTATGTCCTTTAACTGTTGAAACAGAATCCATTTTTCCAAGCATACTTTTTTTAGGGGCAGAGTGCTGAAACACCAACTGTTTTACAAGTACAGTAATCACACTGCTGTTGAGTTTATTGTGTTTTGTTAAGACACACTTTATAGTGTGGAAAATGCATTTTAAAGTCATTTTTCTGGACCCAGTTATGGAAAGAATTTTAATTTTTAACGTGAAATTTTTAGCTGCATAGTGACCCTCTCTGGAATATGAAAGTGTGGTACAGGTGGTCTCTGGGGAGTTCAGTATCCAAGTGTTTGTCATTCCTATAGATTGAGTCTTCACGAAGAGATGAAACAGTTACAGAAGCAAAGTGGGAAAGGCAGAAATGTTAAGGGGTTCCAAAGACCTGAATCCCTTAAGAAGAATGGTTAAATCTGTTCACAGTGAATAGTTTGGTTATGGGTTTCATTTTCTATTCCCATTACCTGGTAAGACCTTAGTTCTTGGCCTGGCTTCATGGTTATCTTATCTGGAGTTTTGAGGGACTTTTCAATCACTGTAACAACTACATTTTTTTTTTCTGATGAATAAGTAGTGTTCATAAGAATCCATAAGATGTTAAAAAGGACCAACTTAGAAAACGTTTAAGAGAATTTGTCTTCTGAAGCAAATACGTCTTACTGTAAATGAGGCTTCGAATTGTGTGTCTTTAGGAGAAGATGGAAACGATTTAGAAGGAAGCTGTGATGAAGTGGGCTCTGTTGCCCCTCCCCAGTTCACAGCTTCCTGTGAGACACCTGGGACCTAGGATCTGCTTTGTCATTTTATTCTGTCTCTTTATGAGGTCCTTGAAAACTCACAGTCCCTACACCAACAGGTAACATCTATACATCAAAGCTGTGCTTTGATAAATTGTGATTCTGTTGTTTCACATAACCCAGTCTTCACTTGTCTTTTCCAGGCTTGAAAATGACCCAGTGTGAATTAATATGTATCATTTGTAGGTGGGATTCATTGTAGTTTAGGGAAATGCAAGAGAAATCTATAGAGAGGACTGTGCAGCTGTCCTCTGTGTTCTGCATACCTAGCCTGAACTTGATCACCCTGTTGGCCTTGGGCTCTTTATATGGTCCTGAATGGGTTAATCTGGCTTCCTTCCAGCTTCCTGCTGGCAAGGGTACTGCCCTCTCCCCTCCTCTGTGTGTGTGACAGTGGGGGTGGGCAACAGTGGCTCCAGACGTTTACTTTGGAAACATGTAAATTTGCTTTCTCCTATGATATAATTGAGCAATAGCCCGACACATACTAATCCTTGATTTCCCTTCCTTTAGAAGTTGCCAGTGGTGTCTCACTATGTTCTGATGTAGTTTGTAGCCCCACGTTCACTAGATTCCTCACTGTGGGTGTGGGGCAAGGCACAGCCAGACTGCTGTGTTATTAATATAATATTTTCCTACCCTCGACATTTCTGTGTTCTTGAGAGAGGATTATGTGATTTAAGTTTGTATAGTCACAATTCAACAAGGGCTCCTAGACTCATAAAGAGGTAAACTCTGATCATCAGAATAATAAAAGGTGGTAAACTTATTTTTTAAAAAAAATATCTCAACTATGGAAAGCCCCTAAACTAAGCAAATAGATTTTGAAATGGATGTATTCCACTATGAGTTCTATTCATTTTAGAATGGAGATACTTATTCAGTACTATACACAGGGATATAGTTCTTTATATTAGTTCTTGATTATAAATGTTGGGTTTATAATATTTGATCTATGCAGAAATTGGAAAATATAAATACTAAATGGTGATGCTTATGTAGTGCTGTATTCTCCTCAATAACTTATTACGATGATTTCTTCTGAGGATATGAAAAAGTCAATACCATCTCAGTAGTCTGACATGAAAGGCAGAGTTAAGTGTAGGTCACTAGTATGAGAAATTGGATGCATTTTTTTTCTTTTCAATTTCAATACTATGTGAAGTCTTCTCTTGTTTATAAGAGCCACAGTTTTATGACTCGTGAAAAGCATAAGAATACTTTTGTACTTAGAAGTGGCTTTTGCTTAGGATATATGGAGCTCTAGAGAGGCGACTGTACAACTTTTGCAGGTGCAGGTGTGGGAGCACTCGGGAACACAGGTGAACTCAGGTTAGTGCTGCCTCAGATGAACTAACAGTCTTAAGGCTCCACAGTATCCTGGTTGTGCTACTGGGCAGTGTGCCAACTTGGTTAAACAAACATAATGGGAGCCACACCAAATTACAGACTTGAGTTTATGACGTGGCCTTTTGACGTTCAATTTACATCAACTACGTGAATATAATCACATTTTAGAAATAGTAGTACTCCTTTTCCTGTCTGGTTGGGGTTTGAATTAATTTAAGAAGTTAGCTTCCCCCCTCAAGTATTAGTATTGCCAAACTACACCTGTCTAAGGAAAGTGCTTTCGAAATAATCTCATTGTCAGTGTTTTAATTTCAAGAGTTTCAAAAGTGTTTAGTGAGTGTTCCCTACACATGTATTTACTCCAGACAAATGTGGTCACATGTGGACATTGCTTTACTATGTCTAACAAAATAGATGGAGTGAAAAAAAATACACTATGAAATACTCAATAAAGTAGCATGTTAAGTGTGCTATTTGAGGGAACAGTCCTTCAGATGACAATTCCAGATATGTGACAAAGCAAGAGCTTCATTGCCATGACGGGGAAGGATTTCTACTTACATTGGAGGAATGTGTGGGCTTTCAATAGTACAGGAAAATGAGTTTCTAGGTTTAAAGTGACTGAGTGCATGGTGTGTGTGGTCTGTTTGGAGGACACTGCCGAAGGGAATCCAAGGGTTCTGAAAATATTTTACAGCTACTTCAGCCAAAGTAAGTTGGACTCTTGACTGCAGAAAATCTTGAACAACAAGCCATGGGGTTTAGCATCTTAGTTTTTATTTTATTCTGAGTTTTGTTTTCTCCCCTCTGAAGATCTTTCAGATATCCTCTGCCTCGTTGAATGCCTCCAATAACCTTGTGCATTTTGCCCTCTCCTTGTGGATTAGAGTATGTGTTTAGAGAAAGTCTACAACTCACCAAGTTAAATGAAGTTAGGACTCCATGTCAGTAAGAAACAATGAAATTATTTTTTCCCTAATCTAAACCAGGCTGATAACATATCCTTCCCAGGAATGAGCTAACTAACTACAGGCACACCATTCTCCAGAAATCATTGTCTAAACACACCACTCCATTCACCCAGGTCTCTTGTGTGCACAGTACTGTTCCCATGTTTGCTTTGTCCCACAGTTAACTGTGCATTGCACCTGCCGTCAATCACCACTCATGTGTGTGTCTCTTCATTGCCATTTAAAGGTCTTCAGAAAGCGACTTACATGTTCTCTTCTTCTTCTTCTTCTCCTCCTCCTCCTCCTCCTCCTCCTCCTCCTCCTCCTCCTCCTTCTTATTTTTTTTAAAGACATGCCTCCTAATTTAAAACAGTAAGAAAAAATTATGGTTTGTTGAGATTTATAATTGCATTTCTTTAAGAGTTCATCTTTGCCGGGCGGCGGCAGTGGCACACACCATTAATCCCAGCACTGAGGAGGCAGAGCCAGGCAGATCTCTGTGAGTTTGAGGCCCGCCTGGTCTACAGAGTGAGATCCAGGACAGGCACCAAAACTACACAGAGAAACCCTGTCTCTAAAAACAAAACAAAAACCAACCAAACAAAAAAGAGTTCATCTTCATCCTCAGAAAGGGACAATCAGTATTTCTAAGAGCAGGGACCTCATGATCTCATTGACTAGTTGAGTTTCCAAAGGTAGGAAGAAAAGATGGGTACGGCGGGTGCATTCCTGTAATCTTAGCACTTGGGAGACTGAGGCAAGAGGATCACGACTTTGTAGGCAGTATGGGCTACTGAGGGTATTCTAGGTTAGTCTCACCTATGTAGTGAGATGCTGCCTTAAACAATGAATAAAAATAACAGAAAACAAAAACAAGAATGTAGATCCTATGGATTATAATTTGGCAAGGATAAGGTAAATTCAAAACAAACTTTTAGAATGACTCATTTAACTGTAGCTTGATGAGGATTTAGAAGTTGAACACTTGACCATTAGCTGACATGCTAGAAACAGCAACAGCTGTTCCCAGACTGATTTCATAGCCTACTTTCCATTTTCAGACTTTGTTTTCTTCAATTCACTTATTCCCCTGATAAATTTATTGTGTGTGTGTGTGTGTGTGTGTGTGTGTGTGTGTGTGTGTGTGTGTGTGTGTGTGTGTGTGTGTGTGTGTGTGTGTGTGCATTTGGGAGCATGTGCACAAGCATATGGAAGTTGAAGGTCAATATCAGGTATCTTCCTTAATACAGTTCCACTTCATTTTTAGAGACATAGTCTCTTGCTAAACAGGAATCCCATTAACTTGGCTACATTGTCTGGCTAGTGAGTTCTGGGATCCCCTTATCTCCACCTCCCTGGTGGGGATATAGATGCACACTACCACACCTGGCTTTTAATATGGGTGCTGGGGATTCAAATTCAGGTCTTCATGCTTACCCAGCCAATATTTTACTGACTGAGCCAGCTCCCTTGATACATACTCAACTCTGTACTAGGAATAGCACCAAGAATAAAAATTACATTCCTGGAGAGTTGTATAGATCCCGTCCCAGTGGAGGTTATGACTCCCTGTGGAAAATATACCTAAACAAAACCGCAACCATCCAATAAAAACACTCTGCAGAAGTAAACACACAAAGACAAAAGCAGGGATGTTAAGATGCTCCTACAAGACACTACAAGGAAAAGGCGTGAGTAAAGGACACATGGAGAGATCTACATGTGCAGATGCTCAAGCTAATTTGTACATTGAAAATTGTATGTTATTTGGTCTCCTGTTATAGTGGGATGGTTTGTGGTAGCACACAAAGTCAACATTTCTTAGGTTCAACAACAGTAGAAATTTCTTTCTGGCTCTAGAGATAGTCTTGGGCAGTATTCAGTAGGCAGGCGTGCCCTGCTCTTTGTAGTCATTCAGGAACCTGGACTTACTCTGTCATCCCCTTCAGTAGATGTTCTCAGCCTTGACGTGATTGACATAGTCTGCTGTGGGATATTGAGTTGTGCATTGTGGAATGTTTTTCAGAATTACTGAACTGTCTTCCCCAGGTGCCAGCAATATCTCCCAGTTGTGGCAATCAATACCATCATTTTTAATGCTATATTTTCTCAGGGGAGTGATGGCTACTGGTTTGGAGCCTTATTGCCATCTGCATTAGCAAAAATATATGAATGAAACCTCAGGTCCAGAAGTAGCAGGTACATCTTCTCCTCTCATTGCTCTGGAGTGATGGAACTCAGGAGGTTGTATATACCTTCAAGAGAGCCAGGAAATGCAGTCCAGTCTCGTACTTAGTTATAATCTTGTTATTATAGGAGGGGAAAACCCCCTAGGTTTTGGTGGAGCACAAGTGGCCTTAGATACACGTTTCAAGCAAGGAAAATCTGCAAGTATGCTCAAGCTTGGGACTCTGTGAATTCTGCTAGCTTGCTGTGCTTGGCAGAACAACTCTGCCTTTGGACTATTCTCTGCTTGCATTTGTTTCTGACTGTGGATGGACAGAATCTCCATAGGCCAAAGGCTTGTTTAAGGTCTCCATAATCCTGAGGAAAATTTCAAAAGAGTATAATTCGGCTCTCTCACACGGACTGAAAATTTACTTTGAATATGTCTGGCTTTAACTACTGCATTTTTAAAGGTATGTGGAGAAACCAGTACTAGCCTGGAGGAAAACAACAAAAATCATTACAGGGAAAGGAAACAGGCCCTCCAAAGGAGATTAAAAGATCTTTGGATATTTAGCTGGTAAACATTTCTTGTTATATAAAGGAGTTCATTTTTTTAAAAGATGAAGATGTAAAATTATTCCTCATGGAAAACTAAAGTATAATACTCATAGAACTATTAGAGTGGGCAAATTTTTATTTCAGTCTGAGTGAAGAATTTAAAGTTCATGGCAAGAAAATACTAGAGGGGACAGGGAGACAGGGAGAGGGGAGGGTAAGGGCAGGGGAAAAAGAAAGGGGGAGGGAGGGAGGGAGGGAGAGAGAGAGAGAGAGAGAGAGAGAGAGAGAGAGAGAGAGAGATCTTTCTTGATAGTGTGAGTAGCTATTCACAAAGGTAAGAGCTGGCCTGAGGCATCACTCTCCAGTGACCATGTCTCCTTTCCTAGACCATGGCATGTGTGGAGATGAAACTGAGTTGAACTAATATCTCCATCAGTCCAGAAGGTTCATTTGAGGAAAATAGGAGTTGGATTACACTGACCATTCTGAGGGGTTTGATTGATTGTTTCCTGATTCAATTACTTGGGGGCTTGAAATTCATTCAACAAATTCATACACAGAATTTTTGTTAGTGAAATTTTTCCTTGTGGATGTTTTTCTCAGGTTGGCTATGGGGCACACTCTAAATGTTTGGGTTTTTTTTTTTTAATGTAGGAAAGATAATTGCCTAAAATGAGTTGCTTGTCCAATTCTAGAGAAAGGTCTCATCTTACACTTGCTTATAAAATCACATGCCATTACTTTGAAATCCAGTTCTACTCCACTTAGCAGGTTCTCCTGAGCAGTCCTCTGGAAGCCTGCTCCTCAGACCTGTTCTTTCACCTGGAACTAAGATTCTTATTAAGAAACGGACCGACCCACCATTGGAAAACATCCCTCTCCAGGGCGTAACTTGGCACTTAAAGACCTGCGCAGAGCAACAGGATGTGACAATTTAGGACATGAAAACAATGGTATATATTGTCTTTCAATAGAGTTTGACATGATAGAAGCAGTGTGAAGGCCAAATGTAATTTTCCAAGGCCACCTGTTCTTTAAGCACTGAACACTGATTTTTCCTAAACACTGATAGTAGGGGTAATTAAAGCAAGCAAGGGAGACTCGAGGTTTTCTTTATCTGAAAACATAGTATTGGTAGCAACTTCACTTTTTAAAAATTTTGGCAGAAGAATGGACGCACGTGAGACAGGCTAAAGTTGAAGACTGTAAGCTCAGTGGGCTATCTTGTTATTTAGGATATTAACTCTCTAATGACTTTGGCAGCATCTGGGTTTTAAGTGGAGAAAGGCAAGTCATGGGGGAAAGCTACCACATGAATGGTAGGAGTCCAAAGAAGTTTGAAAGCGTCCTGGTAACAGATTCATTGCTAGTTCCTATGTCCTAGTCTGAATGCTCTCAATTTCTTTCATGCACCAGAACCACAGATACTGCTCAGGGCTTTCCCTAGCTGCATTTCCTCCATAGATACTTTAGACATTCCATCTCAAGCTCCACTACTTTGAATTGTCAAGCATTCTGTTTTCTCCTTTCTACTTATTCGGAGGAATAACTGTTTCCCTTCTCCTTATTTAGGTCTTCAGTGTCATATGAAGTATACTGGCCAGTAAGCTATTGGTGAAATTATTAAGGCCATTCCACGTAGTTAAAAGGGAGGTTTATTTTGTGGGGTAACTTACAAGTGAAGGGATAGGTAACAGGGTCTGGGAAAGGTGTGGCACAGTCCAGCGGTATTCTCTGGAGAACTCTGCTGGGTCTACCTCCAGCGTCCAGGATCCAGGAACGAAGAGAGCCAGCACATCCGGATCTCGGGTCTTCAGGGTCCTCTCTTGGCCGGCCTTGTAGGGGTGACAGTTACCGAAGCCTCAATGGGGGTTGGAACTTCCAGATCAAAGCTGGAATGGCTACCCACTACAGTAAGCTTGTATTTTTAACTTGTATTTTGTTTTTTCCTTCTTGGTTTTTCGAGACAGGGTTTCTCTGTGTAGCTTTGCGCCTTTCCTGGAACTCATTTGGTAGTCCAGGCTGGCCTCGAACTCACAGAGATCCGCCTGCCTCTGCCTCCTGAGTGCTGGGATCAAAGGCCTGCGCCACCACCACCACCGCCCCACTTGTATTTTCTACACTTTTCTTTCCCCAGCCTCTGGGATGCAAGGTGGAAAATCACCCAAACTCTGCAAGCACAGTTTTCCAAATTCCTTTGCTTCCTTTCTAACTTCCATCCCATGTTTTCATGTCCGTTGCTTTACCCCCTCAGTTTGCTGAGTGGAAGTTTTAGGTGGTGCCACATTCAGTTCCCGCTGCTTTGCCCAACTGTTCTTTTCCATTCTTTAACGTTCCCCGAGTGGTTTTTGTTTTGGTTCAGTCATTTCTTCTCATGACTATCTTTTCATACTGCCAACATCCGGCACACGTGCGTGGTTAAAGAATCGCCATGGTCTTCTTGCCATGTGCAGCATCTTTCGCTGACTAACTCCTACAGCAAACCTCTAAGTGCAGACTGCTTCAGACTGCAGCGCGACCTCTCGCTCATATCGCTTCAGGTTCTTGACTTCCGGCTCTTCCAGCCACCCGCTAGCTAAGCTCTCCGTGGCTTGCATCCACTGCTCTTCCACCGTCACTCTGTCCAGCTCTCTTGGTGAATTCTTCACTAAAGTTGCTACCATTTTACCAGATTTCTGCACGGCCTTTCTGCTATGTATAGTTTTCTTTCTTAATTATTTTTCAGTCTGCTACCAAATAAGATTTCTACATTTTTGTCCCCCTGCCCTAACAAATTCCGATACACCTTCCCTATAAATTGGGTATAATTAAAAAAAAAAAAGAATTTCCCTTAACTTCTTATGTGTCTTTAGGAGACTGACTTAACTACATGAAATCAGGAAAACGAAACTTGAATTGACTGAAACATTTATTATCCTTTGACTCTTCTGGTTGCAACACTGCCTTTCATGAAACACTTTCTTGTTGGAGCCCACTAGGTTTCTTAGTGGCTGTACCCAGCAGGGCTGCATAAGAGGCTGATTGGACCACGGGCCTGGGTACCAGGTGTTTGGAAGGGTCTACACTTGACTGTAACTAGCAAGGGGGAGGTCTTTTGCTCCACCCCTTGGCATTGTTATAAATAGACGTTTGGAAAAAAGTTCTGGGCCCGTTTGGATAGGATCCTTCCTACCCGAGTCTATCCTGTATTTTCTCTCTGTTTCTCTCCCCTCTATTTCTAAGTCTCTTATTCCTCATTCCTCAAGAGTTCCTGGGGTAAATAAACGTGGGGGTTGGTCTCCCACACTTTCTAAATCCATTGGTTGTGGAGTTTCATTTGGAATTGATGCTAATTTGGTAAATATCCTCAGGTTTATTGCTTTCTTACTGTTTGCCTTCAACCATTATTCTATCTTATTGAAGCAATAATTATTAAAATTCTTTTAAAAGTAGAAACCAAAGCATATTCTGATATAAATATAAAGCAAAGCATATTTAAATATAAAACAGAGCGTTCCTGCCTCTTGCTGCCTCTACTTGAAATGAAAACTGAAGCAGAGATAATCGCTCTCTTTCTAGTAGAATTAACAATGATAAAAGCCATCCGTGATACTTATATTACCTTCAGACAATTTCCCCATGGATAGTCTGAGTTATGATTTTAGTTACCGCTTTATTTGCATTTAGAAACCCATTAATCCAAAAACTAGATGATGCTTGGGTGTGTACACAGCTTTCAGCACACTGTTTTGAAATGGGTGCTTACAGACACAGACAGCAATTGCTGTTACTTCACTAGCCTTTATGTGCTCTCAATTACCAAATTTTCTAACCAGACAAACCCAGAAATATGACTAGGAGTTCTGCTTTGACTCAAATTACACGAAACATTCAGTTCTCTATGCTTTTTGGTAAATGGGTTGAAGTTACTGCTTCAAGTTGTCACTCTTTGAAAATGTACTTGTCCTAGGTTGCTGATGTCTTGGTTAGGAGTTCATATCCTGGGAGAGGCTTACAATGGAAGCTGAAGTGTATCTGATTCAGCCCTGAGGCAGAAAAACTGGATGAAGCAGTTTCTCCCCCTTCCCCTTTCCAGACCGTGTGATTTGTACAACAGCTTTGGCTTTGCAAACAGGGAAGTGTCAGAGTCAAATCAGCCTTCCTCCAAAGGCACTGTGTGCCTGTTTCTCAGCTCAGTGATACTCAGGTCCAGGACCATTTTATTTCAAGTGGAATACACACACCAAGCAAACATGCTCAAGGTCAAGTGGATGTGTTCTTTCAATTCTACTGCAAGAACCATTTGCCTCGTTCAGAAAAAGACCCAGAACTCACTCATGCTTCAAAACAGTAAACTCTATGGGAAAAACATTCAGAGAATCATTAAAAAAAAACTGTATGATATTATGTAATCAGTATTTATGAGATAATAGAATACGGCAGGGGAGGGTGCTGCCCTGGTTTACCTTCCTGAGACACGGTTTGCAATGTACTCACTGGATGGCCAAGTTTCTAAGGCACAAGGAAGTGAGCAACTGAAGCAAGTGACTGTATAATTCAAGCAGCATTTCCTGCCTTTTCTTCAATGAACTCAGTATTTCCAGAAGCATCAAGCATGGTTTCTTCATGGGTCAAACAGGCCTGAGACATTTGGAGTATGTCTTTGTTTTGTGTTTTCTGTTGGTAGACTGAGTGAAAACTAAACCGATGCACTTTGTGTGTGTGTGTGTGTGTGTGCATTTTGTGGGAAACAGTATTCTTATCATTGACTTTGCTTTTGCAGTTTGGTCTAGCTTATTTCTAAGTAAACAAGACTTGGCAAATGGGTAGAAGTGACCTGATGTGCTCACACGACCGTTTGGAAAGCGTGACTCTCCATTGCAGATGGATAGATTTCACACAGGCTCACCCAAGCAGGTGTCTCTGATTGCCCCTCTACCTCTCTCCTCAGTGCTTAATCTTGTCCCATTGTTTCCCTCCAGGTTGGGCCCACTTCATAGCTCTCACCTTTTTTTTCCCTCACCCATTTTATGTAAATTGTGTGTGCATAATGGAATGAAATGGTTTCTATGGAGCTGAGCAAATATAGGTCATATTATCAGGAACTCTCTCTCTCTTGAAGTACACAGGTGAATTTGCATATAATTTTGATTATTCAGTTTTATGAGTAGGGCTGAAACCGTGAACAAAGTTGAGCTTCTGGGGCAGTAAACTTTCATTTTTCTTCATGAAGTATGGCTGTATATGATGCAGTAAAAGCTCAAACTATATGAAAACACTGAAATTTAGTGGACATATAAAATGGATAGGAAACTTATGTTTTTAAGGAAATAGATTGTATTATTTATTCACTGGGCAATTTCATAGTTCACTTCTCTGTGAACCAGCTTTTAAATTTCTAAATGTTCTTATTTTATAAACTTTGCATGCACTTAAGGGGCTCTTATACACCTTTTGATGTTAGTTAACCTAATAAATGCATCATTCATTCATTCATTCACTCACTAAACAAGCTTTGTTTAGTGGGCTTTGTCTGTTTGGATGTCTGTACGCCATGTGTGTCCCTGGAGCCCAGTGTGGCCAGAAGAGTGCGGTGGGTTCCCTGGGACTACAGTTACAGATAATGGGTGCAGGGAATCCAACTGGGGTCCTCTGGCTCTTGACTGATCTGAACCTGCAGGAAGAAGGGTCCCAAATGGCGAGGTGTTGAGTGGGAGGACAGGAGATGAAAAATTAAAGAGATCAAGAAATAAAGAAGACAAAAGCAATAGCTGGGACCAGGAGGTCCTGCACATGCTGAAGACGTAGGAGAGGAAAGTTTATGAAAAAGTACAACATCATACACACTATTTGCAGGGGGAAAGAGCCAAGGTCAGCAGAGAGCTAAGTCAGACAATTTTGACAAAGAGAACATGGGGTATCTCAGATAGCCACAGTCCAAGGGGAAGAGTGTAGTCCCTCGAAACTGTAACCTTGTCTCCTATGAGGTACTGGATCCAGGCCTGGCCATGTCCACTCCCGGACAAGGACATAGGGTGTAGGACTAAAGTTCTCTTTGTCCTTCCATCTAGGCCTCTGAGAAAATCTTGGGTTTGTCTGGCTCCTCACACATCACCAGACATGCTCTGGATAGTTGAGTCATTTCTCTCCAGCCCCCAAGACCTCATTTATAAGGGTACCTATCTCTAAACCACACCTCTTGATAGAACGACTATGGCAGTTAGGACGTTGGTCTATGAATTGTCCAGGGATCAGAACACAGCAGTTCCACATGAGGACCTCAAGTCACAGGTAAATGAGGGCTCAAGAACTTCAGCATCTGGTACCTGAAATCCACCAATCCATGAGCCATGAGGTGGTATGAGATAAATAAGAACACTAAGTCATCTTGACAGCATTATCAATCCTTTCTAGTATTTCCTGGTGGTCTAGTATACTATCACTCAAAAATTTTTCTTTTTCATTTGGAAACCACACACTTAGACTGTGTTCTGAAAGCTCTCAGTCTTTCCAACCATGTCTTACTTTCTTATTAGGAATAATATGAAAAAAATGTGACAATAAAATTCTCACATCTTGACTTTTACTTCTTGGAGAATATGCATGAACACAGATGCTCATCAATGGTAGTTGTTTTAAAGAACGTATTTATCACTGATTATGTGTAAAATGCTTTATGGAGATCAGTGCATGATACAAAACTGAATTAAACAGATTTTTATTATTTCAAAGAAGTGACAGAATTATGCTGACAAGTGATATTATAAGGCTGAAAGATTGAATATTGAAAACTTTTACCCCCTAAAAGAGAGTTACCATAAAAAATTAATGACAGACAAAATAAAACTAAAGGACACCTTTTAAAACAATGTCATTTAGAAATGTGGCACCTGTGAATTTTCAGTCTCTCATGTAATTGTCTCTAGCATAATTTCCCAAGTAAAATGAACGAGAAGAAACAACATGCCAGGAGATTTACAAGACGGTCTCAGTTTGGTCTATGGTGTTGCTCTGGATTTTTCCATCGTAGTGTTGTATGAATTAAGAACAGGATGGCAGTGCAAAGAGAAAAAGGTTTTGCTCTAACAGATTTCTCTAATTTATTATAACATTGGATTTCTGATCTTCATTTTTTTGCACACGTGAAATATTTTATAATCATTTATTAGCTGCCAAAACACATATCCATATCACCTAAAGGGCAAAAACTCTGGACCAAGACTGAGGCATCTAGAGTCAGTCATACAGGGTGTGAGTCTCCATGGATTTTACGGCAGCCCCAGGCTACCTCCCACCCATCCTTAGAGAACAGCTTGATCTGAATTTTCTTCGTCTTTCTCCCCATTTCTGACGTCCTCCCCAACAATGAAATCCAGTAGGTACAGGTAGTTTTGGAATAGTATTCAAGACAAAAGAGACTTGAATTGAAGTCTCACTTTTACCATTCTTCCTACACATTCTTAGGCTGATGGGTAAACTTGTTCTTGTACCCAGTTTTCAAGCCATGTTCATCTCAGAACCAGGAGATAAACACAACCAGAAAAGCTGTCACAGAGCAGGCACTCCATCAGCGGCTGCCATCACTTTTCCCACTGGAAAAAGGATATCCAAGTGAGGCATTATTCTTTCTAGACCCAGCTTCTCTTTGTAGAAAAAGCAATTGCTTCGTAGTTTTTATTTTTACATTTGTTTGTTTATTATATGTGTGTATGTATGCATGTGCCATGGCATGTGTGTGGAGGTCAGAAGAAAACCTTCATGCAGAAGTCAGTTCTCTGCTTCCACCATGTGGCTTCAGATATGGCCACAGGTATCCTTACCTCCTGAGCCAGCTCACTGACTCCAACCATAGCTTCCTCAACTGTAGATCTTCATGGTCATGAGCCATCAATGACCAAAATTTAATTCAAATCAAATGCAATGAATCTGAGGCAATTCTAGCAGTGGTTGCCAGTGTTGCCTCTCACAGTATGACTGCAGCCTTGACCCTGAAAGTGTATACTCTTTCCTGTTGGAACGTGTATACTCTTTCCTGTTGCCTGCCCCCCAGAGCAATGGATCCTGCCTGAAAAACCTCAGCTCACATTTTAACTGTTGAATGTTGTGAATTAGTGTCTCTTACTGTTTTCTGCTCTTGTAGAAAATAATGACTTAATTATAGAAAACAGGCTTTCATATTTCCTAATTTCATTTCTTAGCACAGAAGTATCAAATTGGTATATATTTGCATTGCGTTATCTTTTCTCACACAATATATCCTGATTACGGATTCCCCCTCCTTCTCTTCTCAGTTTCTCCCTATCTACCCTCCTGTGTGTATCCACCCCATTTTGTCTCTCGTTAGAAAACAGGCAGGTGCCGGGCGGTGGTGGCGCACACCTTTAATCCCAGCACTCGGGAGGCAGAGCCAGGTGGATCTCTATGAGTCTGAGGCCAGCCTGGACTACAGAGTGAGATCCAGGACAGGTTCCAAAGCTACACAGAGAAATCATGTTTCGAAAAACCAAAAAAAAAAAAAAAAAAAAAAAAGAAAACAGGCAGGGTTCTAAGGGATAATAATAAGATAAAATATGACAAAACAAAAATTAATACATCAGAATAGGGGAGAACAAATGGAAAAGAGCTGAAGAAAAGGCACATGACACAGGGAGAGATGCACAGACCTACTTGTTTGCACATTCAGGAATCCCGTGAAAGTACTAAACTGGTAGCCATAACAAATAAAGAGAGAAAAAAAAGCATATATATAAAATAAAAATACAAAATAAGATAAACTAAAAAAAGCCCTGACATGATATTATGAGATAAAGTACTTCCAAACATGCAATTTGAGTTAATTTTCTGTTGGCCAACTACTCCTGGGTAAGCAGTCTACCCTTAAGACAGTTTATTTGGGGAACTAGAGAGATGACTCAGTGGTTAAGAGCACTGCTGCTCTTCCAGAGGACCCAGGTTCAATTCCCAACACCCACATGGCAGCTCACAACTGTCTGTAACTCCTGTTCCAGGGGATCTGATACCCTCAATACAGACATACATGCAGACAAAACACCAATGTACATAAAATAAAAATAAGTAAATTATGTAGAAAAGATAGTTTGTTTCCCCAGTTAGACTTCCAAAGAGAAAACTAAAGTTTCACTTGCAAGTGGTTATCAATTGGAGATAGCTTATGGGTTAGGGATGGGGGGCATGTGTCCACTTCTGTGAGTTCAAGTCTGCATTGATACGTTTGATTTAGAGGGCTTTGTTTTCTTGGTGTCTCTATCTCCTCTGGGTCTTACACTCTTTCTGCTTCCTCTTTCTCAGGGTTCTCTGATCCCTGAGAGGAGGGATTTGATGGAGATATCTCATTGAGTGTTCCAAAGTCTGTCACTCTCTGCATAATGTCTGGCTTTAGGTTTCTGTATTTGTTCCCATCTGCTACAGGAGGAAGCTTCTCTGATGATGGCTGAGCAAGGCACTGATCTATGGGTAAAGTAGAATGTCATTAGGAGTCATTTTATTGCTAAGGTTTTTTTTTTTTTTGGTTTATTTATTTTAGAACAGTGGTATTTGGTTTTGTCCTATGTCCCTGGGCTTCTAGTTTCAGGTTCTTTGTCACCCAAGCAGTGCTAGGTATAAATTCCATTTCCTGGAGTGGGCCTTAAATCAAATCAGATGTTGGTTGGTTACTCCCACAGTTCTGAGCTACCACTGCATGAGCATGTCTTGCAGGCTCATGACCATTGCAGATCAGAGTGTTTGTGGCTGGCTTGGTGCTTATGTTTCTCCTTTGGTAGTGTGTAGAGTGTGTTCCTGTACCAAAGACACATAGGGTGAAGGCTCTATATAGGTGACATCTTGACGTCTCCATGTTAATGAGTTATGCAGGTGTTGTCTTCATAAATAGGCTCTTCCCATCAGTTTGTGGAGAGCAACCTATACTCTTGGAAACAGCCTGGGTTTTTTTTGGGGATGGTGGTCCCATGGTATGCTTTAGCCAACAGCTTAATTAGATGTAACCCAATCCCAGTACTGAAAGCTTCATTTGGTGATGGGAGATGTCCAGTTAAGGCTGTCTCCCTATTATTAGATGATTTAATTTAATCCCCTTAATATATGCATGCATTTTACAAAGCTTCTACTGTATTAAGTTTTTAATACTACTCTCAAATGGCACTTAATTTTAGCTTTTTCTCCTGGTATTTTATCCCTCATCTCCCTCTTCCCTCTGCCTCCCCACTTGATCCTCCCATTCCAGTCCTCTTCCCATGATCCATCATTTACAATCCTATTTCCATTTCCTAGGGAGACCTATCTGTCCTACCGTAGTCCTTACTCTATCTAACCTCTGTGGCTGTATAGATTGTAGCCTGGTTATCACTGACTTAACAGCTAATAACCACATATAAATGAATACATACCACATTTGTCTTTCTGGGCCCAGGATATTTAAGTAAGGATGAGTTTTTCTAGTTCTATTCATTTACCTGCAAATTTTATGATTTCATTTTTTAAAAAATGGCTGAGTAATATTTTATTGCATAAATGTACTACATTATTTTTATCCATTCATCTGTTCAGAGACATCTAGGTTGTTTTCAACTTCTGACTTTTATAAATAGAATAGTAATGAGCATGGTTGAACAAGTGTCTCTGTGGTAGGATGAAGCATCTTTTGGGTGTATGCCCAAGAATGGTATAGCTGGATCTTGAGTTAGATGGATTCCTATCTTCTTGAAGAGCCTCCACACTGATTCCATAACTTCTCTATGTGTTTGCACTTCTATCAGCAATGGATGAATATTCCCCTTATTCCACATCCTCACCAGCATGAGCTGTCACTTGTGTGACACTCACTGATCTGAGCCATCCTGACAGGTGTCAGATGGAATTTCAAAGTAGTTTTGATCTACATTTCCTTGATGGCTAAAGATGTTGACCATATCTTTAAGTGTTTTTCAGTCATTTGAGATTCCTCTATTAAGAATTCTCTGTTTAGATCTGTTCCCCATTTTTAAATGGATTAATTGGTTTTTTGATATTTAGTCTCTTGAGTTCTTTATATATTTTGGATATTAGTCCTCTGTCAGATGTGGAGTTGGTACAAAACTTTTCCCATTCTGTAGGTTATAGCTTTGTCAGATTGATGGTGTCTTTGCCTTACAGAAGTTTGTCAGTTTCATGATGGCATATTTTTTTAGTGATTTTAGTGCCTGTGTTAATGGTGTTCTGTTCAGAAAGTTGTCTCCTGTGACAATGTGTTCCAGGCTATTCCCCACTTTCCTTTCTGTCAAGTTCAGTGTATCTGGTTTTATGTTGAAGTCTTTGATGCACTTGGACTTTGGTTTTGTGCAGGGTGATGAATATGGATCTATTTGCATTCTTCTACTTGCAGACATCCAGTTTGACAAGCACAAATTGTTGAAGATGCTGTCTTTTTTCTATTTTGTATTTATGACTTCTTTATTAAAACAAAAAAGCAAAAAACATGTCCATGGTGTGTGGATTTCTTTCTGGGTCTTCAATTTAATTCCATCAATCAACATGTCTGTTTTTATGCCAATATCCTGAGTTTTTTTTATTATTATAGCTCTGTAGTACAACTTGAATCAGGAATGTTAGTATCTGCAGCAGTTATTTGTGTAGGATTATTTTAGCTATCCTGAGTTTTTTGATTTTACATATGAAGTTGAGAATTGTCCTTTCAAAGTCTGTGAAGAATTGTGTTGGAATTTTGATGGAGAATGCATTGAATCTGTAGACTGCTTTTGGATGGATGGACATTTTTACTATGTAATCCTACTGATCCCTGATCAGGGAAGATCTTTACTTCTTCTGATCTCTTCTTCAATTTCTTTTTTCAAAGATTTGAAGTTTCTATCATACAGGTCTTTCACTTGCTTAGTTAGAGTGACTCCAAGATATTTTATATTATTTGAGGTTGTTGTGAAAGGAGTTTCCCTGATTTCTTTCTCAGCCATTTTATCATTTGTATGTAGGAGGCTACTGAGTTTTTTGAGTTACTCTTGTATCCAGCCACTTTGCTGAAAATGTTTGTCAGCTGTAGGGGTTCCCTGATAGAATTTTTGGGGTTACTTATGTATACTATGTATCATCTGGAAATAACCATACTTTCAAATTTGTATCCCCTTAATCTCCTTTAGTTGTCTTATTGCTATTGCTAAAATGTCAAGACTTTATTAAATAGATATGGAGAGAGTGGACAATCTTGTCTTGTTCCTGATAATAGCAGAATTGCTTTGAGTTTCTATCCATTTAATTTGATGTTGGCTATAGGCTTGCTGTAAACTGCTTTTATTCTGTTTAGGTATGCCTGTGTATCCCTAACCTCTCCAGGACTTTTATCATGAAGGGGTGTTGGATATTGTCAAAGGCCTTTTCTGCATCTAATGAGATGATCATGTGGTTATTTTCTTTCAGTTTGTTTATATGGTGGATTACATTTACTGATTTTCATATATTGAACCATCCCTGCATCTTTCGGATGAAGCCTACTTGATTATATTTTGATATTTTGATGACAATCTTGGATTTAGTTTGCAAGTATTTTATTGAGTATTTGTGTGTGTGTGTGTGTGTGTGTGTGTGTGTGTGTGTGTGTGTGTGTGTGCTCACAAGAGAAAATGGTCTGTAATTCTCTTTCTTTGTTGAGATTATATGTGGTTTTGGTATCAGGGTAACTGTGACCTTATACAATAAATTTGCCAATGCTCCTTCTGTCTCTATTTTGTGGAATAATTTGAGAAGTATTGGTGTTAACTGTTCTTTGAAAGTCTGGTAGAATTCTGAGCTAAATCTGTCTGACCTGGGTTTGTTTGTTTTTTGTTTTTTTGGTTGAAAGGTTTTAATGACTGCTTTTATTTCTCTTGGGGTTATGGGTCTGAAGACTATGGTGCTAGGCAGCAGGTGTAATTCTAATAGGTCTGCCTTTATATGTAGAAGGTCTATGGACAGCCCACCTGATTTTCTGGCAGTTGAGCAGGGGGTGTCTGCTTGGGTTGGGGGCTGTGATATAATGATGAGTGGGGTATGGAGGTTAGGAGAGGATGTTCTGTGGGATCTGCAGAAGATGTGAGCATGGGGAAGGAAGGCTGCAGCTGATGTTCTGTTGCAATACTAGGAAAAAGGCTGAGGGATTGGGTCTGGGGGAACAGAGAGAACTGAGAAAGTCTACAGCATGGTTTTGGCATTATTATTGTTATTATTATTATTATTGTTATTATTATTATTATTATTATTAATAACTCTGTAGTACAATTTGACTTCAGGAATGACGATAACCTCAGTAATTATTTTATTATTCAGGATTATTTTAGCTACTCTAGGTTTTTGTGTGATTCCATATATAGCTGAAATTGTTCTTTCAAGATGTGTGAAGAATTGTGTTGATGTTTTTATTGGGGTTGCATTGAATCTGTAGATGGCTTTTGGTAGAATGACTATTTTTACTTTGTTAATCCTACTGGTCCATGTGTATGGGAGATTGTAATGGCTATTCTTGGTTGTCAACTTGACTACATCTGGAATTAAATAAAACTGAAATGACTGGGCACATCTGTGAGAGATTTTTCTTATTTAAATGATTTGAAGTGGAAAGATGAACCTCTAATCTGTGTCTTTGAGGTGGGAAACTAAACCTTTAATCCAGAGCTTTTAAAGTGGGATGATCTACCTTTAATCTGGGCTACACTTTCTGCTGGAAGTCTATATAGAGGACATGGAAGAAGGAAGCTCTCTCTTTGCCTGCTTGCTCTTGATCTCACTAGCAAGTCCATTCATCCACTGGCATAAGAGCCCACTTCTTTGGAATTCCATCATATACTGAAGACCAGCTGAGACATCTAGCCTCATGGACTGAACAATTACTGGATTTTTGAACCTTTTATTCATAGGAAGCCATTATTGGATTAGCTGGACCACAGCCTGTTATTAATTCTAAGAAATCCCCTCTCTATACATATATGGAGATTCATTTTATAAGTTGTTACTCTAGAGAACCATGACTAACACAGATCTTTCCAGCTTCTGATATCTTCTTCAATTTCTTTTTTCATTGTCCTAAGGTTTTTATCATATAAATCTTTCACTTGTTTGGTTAGAGTTACTCAAGATATTTTATATTATTTGAGGCTATTTTTTTTTCTTTTTTTGGTTTTTCGAGACAGGGTTTCTCTGTGTAGTTTTGCGCCTTTCCTGGAACTTGCTTTGGAGACCAGGCTGGCCTCGAACTCACAGAGATCCACCTGCCTCTGCCTCCTGAGTGCTGGGATTAAAGGCGTGCGCCACCACTGCCCGGCTATTTGAGGCTATTGTAAAAGGTGTTGTTTCCCTGATTTCTTTCTCAGTACATTTGTCATTTGTATATAGGAAGGATACTGATTTTTGTGAGTTAATTTTGTACCCAGCTACTTGGGTGTAAATGTTTATCAGCAGTAGGAGTTTTGAAGTGCAGACTTTTTGGGTCACTTATGTACATATATACTATCATATCATCTGCAAATGAAGATATTTTTGACTTCTTCCCTTCTTATTTATATCCCTTGATCTTCTACAGTTGTATTGTTGCTCTAGTTAAAGCTTCAAATACTATCTTAAATAGATACAGAGAGTAGACAGGCTTATCTTCTTTCTAATTTAATAGGATTGCTTTGAGTTTCTCTCAGTTTACATTGATGTTGGCTTTGGGATTGATGTAAATTACTTTTGTTATGTTGATGTATGTTCCTTTTACCCCCAATTTCTCCAGAACTTTTATCATGAAGGGGTGTTGGATATTATCAAAGGCCTTTTCTGCTTCTAATGAGATGATCATGTGTTCTTTCTCTCTGTTTATATGGTGTATTACATTTATCAATTTACATATGTTGTATCATCCCTGCATATCTGGGATAAAGCATTCTTGATCAAGGTGGATGATGTTTTTGATGTGTTCTTGTCTCAGTTTGCAAGTGTTTCATTGAAACATTTTGCATCTATGTTCATAAGTGAAATTGACATATAATTCTTCTCTTTGTGGGTCTTTATGTGCTTAAGGTTTCTGAGTAACTCTGGTCTTGTAAAACAAATTGGGCAATGTTTTTTATGTTTATATTTCATGGAATAATTTGAGGAGTATTGGAATTAACTCTTCTTTGAAACTCTGGCAAAATCCTGTGCTAGAACCACCTGACCATGGGCTTCCTTTTGGTGCAGAAACATTTAATGACTGCTTCTGTTTTACTCGGGGTTATAGATATGTCAAAATTGCTTATATTATCTTGATTTAACTTTGCTAGGTGGTGTGCATCAAGAATACACCTTCAGTAAAGTGGGTGGATTTAAGATTAACTCAAAAAAATCAGTAGCCTTCCCATGTACAAATGGGAAATGGGTTAAGAAAGAAATCAGGGAAACAACACCCTTCACACTAGCCACAACAATATAAAATATCTTGGGGGTAACTATAATGAGGCAAGTGAAAGATCTGTATGATAAAAACTTCAAGCCTTTGAAGAAGGAAATTGAAGAAGATATCAGAAGATAAAAAGACCTCCCATGCTCATGGATCAGTAGGAATAACAGTAAAAATGGCCCTCCTACCAAAAGCAATCTACAGATTCAATGCAATACCCATCAAAATCCCAACACAATTCTTTATAGACCTTGAAAGAACAATACTCAACTTCATATGGAAAAACAAAAAATCCAATGCAATTGTATACAATAAAAGAACTTTGGGAGGAATCACCATCCTTGTTTTCAGGCTGTACCACAGAGCTGTAGTAATAAAACCACATGGTACTGGTATAAAAACAGAAACATTGATCAATAAAATTGAATCTAAGATGCAGACATAAATCCACACACCTATGGACACCTGATTTTTAATAAAGAAGCCAGAAATATAAATGGAGAAAAGAAAGCATCTTCAACAAATGGTCTGGTCCAACTGGATGTCAGTAAGTAGAAGAATGCAAATAGATCCATATCTATCACCCTGCACAAAACTCAAGTCCAAGTGGATCAAAGACCTCAACATAAAACCAGATGCACTGAACCTGACAGAAGAGAAAGTGGGGAGTAGCCTTGAATGCATTGGCACAGGGGACCACTTCCTGAACAGAACACAAATAGCAAGGCACTATGATCAATAAATTAATGGGATTATTAATTTATTGGGACCTCATTAAACTGAAATTAATAATGGGACCTCACAAAACTGAAAAGCTTCTGTAAGGCAAAGGATACTGTCAAAAGGAAAAAAAGGCAGCCCACAGAATGGGAAAAGATTTTCACTAACATATCTGACAGAGGGCTAATATCCAAAATATGTAAAGGACTCAAGAAGAAGAAGAAGAAGAAGAAGAAGAAGAAGAAGAAGAAGAAGAAGAAGAAGAAGAAGAA
>CABHPP010147314.1:0-20740 GCA_902168425.1 Peromyscus attwateri
TTAAGCTAAATAAAAGATAAATAAATACTATACACATGGAAATATATTTTCTTCACTTGGGGTTATTCTTAGAAATTTAGCTTTAAATGTATAACTGTCTTTTTTGAGTATCTAATGCAATTTATAAGCAGTCTTATACCACACAGAAGATAAAATGTATTCATAGTTACTTATTTTTTGTTGCTCTAGAAACTTCTTATTGTATTTCATCACATACGATACTTTAACTTTATATAAAATCAAGTCATCTTATTGTAGGAATTTGGGCAAAACAAATGCTGTTATGGACTGAACCAAAAATGTAATTCTCACAAAGACAAGTAGTGCAAAGCAAAGAGAGAATAAACGGCATGCTAGCCATTTTAAAAATAATTTTTCCTCTTCAATTAATCAGACACTCAATTGGCTTGAAAAATATATATCATCTTAGACAAGCAATCCATCTTTGCTGGCACCTGAGGTAGATAGGCCATTCTTTACCTGATAGCCCTTCATCTCTATAAAACTGAAAGCATAAAATGAAATTCTAGCACACAAGGTTAGAGAATAGCAGAGTCAGGTTTCATCTTCTGCAATAATGTTAAGTGGTCAAGGTGAGAAACAAAAGTAATATCCATGTTTTGTAAAATATAAGGCAAATGTGAGCCAGAACGTCAGGAATGATGAATATCAGGGAAATCTCCCAATGCAGAAATTCTCTCTCTCTCTCTCTCTCTCTCTCTCTCTCTCTCTCTCTCTCTCCTCTTTTTTCTCTCTCTCCCTCTCCCTCTATTTACTTCTCTTTGTCTCTGTCTCTGTCTCTCTCATTTCCTCCAAATGAAGCCTAACTCTATTATTTTATGTATTGTAATTTGAATAAATATTTGATAACAAGGCTTTTTGCCACTACTTATAATAAAACTACTGTGCTTGGACATTATGATTTGGTTTGTGACTGAGGCATTATTAAAATAAAACAGTTTGTACATGAGGATACTTTGTCTTTTAATCTTTTGTTAAAAATCCTTTGTGGATTCACTGAACATAAAATAATAGACATTTTCCAACATATTTTTAATTTAGACAAAACCCCCAAGAAGCACATTAATGGTCAATAATTTTTGTAAGAAAGAATGGTTATATTGGGGACCCAATATTACCTCCTCCACCTGTCACATAGATTAGACAAGAGAATCAAGTATCCGATTCATCGCCAGAGAGTCAAACTGTAAACAAAGTGAGGCTAGAGTTTCCCAAAGCCTGAACCCAGTGACATACTTCTTCTAGCTAATCTGCACCTCCTAAACAGCCCCAAACATTACCTCCAACTGTGGACCAAGTCTGTGGGGACATTTCTCATGCAAACCACCACAAGCAGCTGCAGTTGTTATTTGTCATTTTGCTGCGACAAAGGAGGTATAAGTGAAGGAGTATTTACTTTGTCTCCCAGGGAAGAGTCCAGGCTGTAATGAACAAGAAGTGCGGGCAACAGGAGCGTGAGGAAGCTCTTCACGCCACACCTTCAGTCAGGAAGCAGAGAGAGATGAATGTTGATGCTCACCTCCCTTTCTTTCCACTCAGTCCAGAACTCCTGCTCATGGAATGCACCACCCACATTCAGGGTAGGTCTTGCCATGGCAATTAACCTCACCTAGGTACTACTTTACAGGCATGCAGAAAAGATCATGTTCACGGCGGTTTCAAATCCCATCTATTTGACAGCCCAGATTAACCATCATAAAAAGTTGAAAATCTTAGAAGTATTTTACAATTGAAATTAAAGGTAGAAAGATTATTTTACAATGTATATCAAATTTTGCATCATTTTTTACAACATATATCAAATTTCGCAATCTATATTCACATGCTGGTTAATACTAAGTGAAATTTCAATATTACTTATTACTGAAGCAGAATATATATACTGTAATAAAACTACTCTGGGAATGACAATAGATGAGAAATAAGAAATGATAGAAACTCAGAAAAAAAATTAGGACAGGGTTGGTAATGATATAATTTCAAAACCAGTGAAGACTGAAGGAAAAGATTTAATGAAGTAAATTATTAACAGAAAACCACACAGTAAACTTCTAATTTAATGGGAAATATTTTTTAAAATATGGGATATGTAATTTTGAGTAATATGAGATGAATGCTAATATTACTAACAACTATAAAGTGGAATTCTGTTATATTTAATACTAAAAACTAGCTGTTATACTTAATATTAAAATTTAAATGAAAGGATGAGTAAATTATAAAACACAGAAGCCAGGTGTCATATATGATATGAAACTTACTAAAAGTAATCAACAGCTTCCTCGGCTTCTAGACTATTAATACAATATGATGAACTGGTGCAGAGTCATGCAACTATAGTCTCCCTGACATGATGACTGTACCCTCAAACTGTGCACTAAAATAACTCCTTCCTCCTTTAAGAAATTCTGTCTGCAATTTTTCACAACAAAAACAAAAGTAACCATTGTAGAAAATTAGTACAAAGCAGTCATTTCTTTGAGAGACTGTGCTGTCTAGTTTCATGCAAATTTAGCAACAGCTGGAGTAATATTTGAAGAAGGAAACTCAGTAGGCCTATGAACAAGCCTGTGGTACATTTCTTGATGGATGAGGGGTGTGGGAAGACTCTCTCACTGTGGGCAGTGCTATACTTGGATTTTTGGTCCTGGTTGCTATAAGAACGCAGGCTGAGCAAGCCTTGCAGGACAAGCCAGTAAGCAGCACGCCCCCATGGCCTCTGTACAAGCTCCTGCTTCCAGGTTCCTATCCTGACTTTCTTTGATGTTGGTCAGTGATGTGGAAGCATAAGCCAAATAATCTCTTTCCTTGCCAAGTTGCTTTTGGTCATGGTGTTTTATCACAGCAATCGCAATCCTAACGAGGACAGACTGGATGATGTGATAATTTGCCATATATAATTGGACCGTTGCCAGGATAAGGGAGGTAGGGAGGAATAGAGAAGAGAATAACAGGGTGAAAGTCATCTGATTAAGGAAACAGGAAAGCAGGGGTGTTCTTTAGGATGGGGGGGGTGGAGGTAAATGTTAAGAAGGTGGGAGGAGACTAAAGGGGAACAATAGCATGAGTGATCTGGTAGGGGATGTAGGAAAAAGGAGTCCTTAGCAAAGGGAAGGAAGATAAAAACAAGAGGAGGGAAATGGGAAAAAAGTCTGAAAAAGTACAAAAATCACATGGTTATCTGTTTACCAAAAATATAGTTGTAATATGACTAACTCTGTCTATAAGTGGACATACATAGTTTTAATGAACTTTTCTCATCTGAGTTGACAATGTTCCCTCCCTGATCCAAAGACCACCTAACAAAAACCTAAACCAGACAAGGGCTTTTGAATTGTTGGTAAGGTCTTTCCAAGAGACTCCAAAATCCTACAGCCTGTTGTTTACCTTGGCTGATCCCAAAAGCTGGAAGGCGAGTCCTATTGCTGAAGACACCATGCACTTTAGAAACAGAACCTAGAGACCACTGAGCTGCAACAGACCTGAATGCCTCCTCCCTGAGGACTACCTTTCATCAGATCAGACAGCAGCATGCAAGATTTCAAAAACGAGAGGTCACTAACAGTTCTACACAGCTATGACGCCTATGAATCACATCAATGATTACCCTGGCACCATAACCCTAAAAGTGCAATACTGGTATAATTTGGCAGTGATCAAGAGCTCTATGATTAGATTTAAGAACCACATAATAAGAGAGAATACATACCTGATACTAGAAACCTAGCTAGAGTGCTAACAGTTATCCGAGTAGAATCTACAAAAGATAATTTACCAAACAAATGTAACCCATAATAACAATTTATAAACCCATATAGCTACAGATAAGTCTAGTTCCTCACATTCACCAAGAAAACTTCTCTTTGTAATAGAGAGAGTCCACTTCAAAACTGCCCAAACAATCAAAATGCAGAGTTGTGGAGCAGAGTCCTAATACAATACACTCCCATATCTAAGCTCAGGGAACAGACCATTTGTAAGGGCCACAGGATCAGGGAGTTGGCTATGAGATTGTATCTCCTAGTAAATTCAGAATTTGTGCACATAAGGTCTTTCTAACATGACTGCACAAACATGAGTTGAACCAGGATTTGGACATGATAATGTGAACAGGGTAAACTCACAAGGCCTCACACATACAATGAACTATAGACCACTGAGGAAAGCATGAAGTGAGAAAAGTGGTCTTCCCCAGATAAAGGGACAATTGGTTGTCCAGTGCCAAATGGTCAGCCCTGAAAAGATACGTACAGGTAACAATATACAAACTGAGCACACACACACACACACACAATATATATATATATATATATATGATAGATAGATAGATAGATAGATAGATAGATAGATAGATAGATAGAAAATACAAACCCCTTTGAGGTTGCACATCAGATACCCTGCCTATCAGATATTTACATTATGATACATAGTAGTAGCAAAATTACTGTTATGAAGTAGTAATGAAATAATTTTATGGTTGGGGGGTCACCACAACATGAGGAACCGTATTAAAGGATTGCAGCATTAGGAAGGTTGAGAACCACTGCCTTAGTGCTACCTGTATTTACATGGGCACAGAACAATCTACTGCCACATGGCTAGCTTCTCAGAGCCCTGCATCCATGAAGAAGACTGACAATCCATCGCCTAATAGTCATTGATTGAGAGTATCTCCTCTGCTAGTTTGGGGACTTCAGGAGCTCCTTCATCATTTATACTGGCAGTTTGGCTGGTGCGATCTTGTGCAGGTCCTGAGCATTCAGTAACAGCCAGGGCTTATTTTCTTTCTTTCTTTCTTTCTTTTCTTTTTTTTTTTTTTTTTTTTTTTTTTTTGGTGTGTGTGTGTGTGTGTGTGTGATTTTTTTTCTTTAATTTACTAGTACCTTCCTTCCCAAGGCTTAGAGATCATTGAGGACAGAGAAACATAAAGAGTGTAAAAGACAGAGGCTGTGGATGGCTGTAGTAAAAGCAGTCTTCTGGACCCTGCAGAGAAGCTATGCATGTGTACTTATTGTGGGTGTGACAATGTACAGAAGACCTGGACAAACCCATGTAAGAGCAAATCTCAGCATGAAGAAGGGAATTGTGCACAAAGTCTTACCCCTAACTGAGGAACTATATGGTATGGTGATATTTTATTTGTACTGAAATGTGATTTGTATGTTAATAAATAAAGTTGCCCAGGGGTCAGAGCTATTAGAGCCATAGCAAAAGCTGGGTGGTGGTGGTGCACGCCTTTAATCCCAACACTTTGTAGGCAGAGTTAGGTAGATCTCTGTGTGTTCAAGGATACAGCCAGCATTGGAGACACATGCCTTTAATCTCAATACCAACCATAGAAGACCTGGAGGTCTATTCAGACAGGCAGGGATGAGGCGGTCATGTGGTTGGGTTTACAACCAATGAGAAGGCAGAACAGAAAGTCTATATAAAGACAAACACACAGGAAGTAGGTCTCTCTTGGCTGAAGAGGATCGCTGAAGCAGAAAGGGTAAGGCTCTTAGCTCTGACCTCTTGGGCTTTTATCTTTACATTGGCTCTGTGTTTCTTATTTAATAAGATGGTTACTTCTACAATATGGCAATGACAGCTACTGGGAGAGGGAGAGTACAGTTTTCTCTACAATTAGCCTCTGGTTAGTCTACTATACTCCACCTGAAGGACATATATTCAAGACTATTTAGGCAGCACAAATATGTACTGATATGTATAAATGAAAAAAAAAAGAAATGGACATAAAGTAAGTGGATATGTAAGCAGAAGGGTATCTGGGAAAAGATGTGAAAGGGGACATGAATATAAAGAAATATATCCATGTCGGGCAAAACTATCAACTAATTAAAATATTAAAAATAATAGTAAAAAAGAAAAGAATAATAACTAGCATTTCCAATCAATATGCTGCAAAATAAAATACAGTACTGAAATTACCAAATATAAAATATTTCTAGCCAAATGATTGAACATTGGTTTTTTATGATTAATTTGATTGCTACATTTCAAACACACAGACATTTTATTATACGGTATAGTTTTTATTAATATGGGAAATTAAACAGATATTACTCAAATAGTAAATTTCACCCTGGTTTAAGAGCTTATAAAAGATCCCAGTAATACTTCTAGGCAATAACATTTAGTAGCTTTGTTCAGTAGATAATGAAATATTTAAGACAATGAAATGCAGTTTTATTCCTATGATTAGCACCACAAAACCACAACCACAAAGAGAACCAATAGCTATATGAAACCGCAAAGATAGGCAGCATTATTTTAAATAAAAACTCTTATCAAATGTATGATATGTCTATTCAAAGTGACACCCGAATATTTAGTTTCTAAATCAGTCTGATAGGTGTGGCAAGTTTTAAGAAGGTGGCATATATCAATGACAACATTTTACTTTAGTACAATCACATTTTGATGCTCAAAATGCATTCCTTTCACACTTTCAGAATTGCTCTAAGAGAGTCAGTGATATATATTGCAAAATACACTTTTGTACAAAATTTAAACCTCTTCACCTCATGATGTGGCACAAATAATATTTACAGTCACGATATATTTTCCTGATGACATATATTAACTTAGTTTAAAATATTTTCCCCCAAATTATAGGAGATAGCTGGATTTGGGATGAAGATGAGAATAAATTTTAAAATCAAAATCAAATTTATATAAATTCAGACCATTTAATATGTGTGCAATGAATTTTGAAGTTATTTTCATCTCCAAATAGAATAATTTATATCAATTTATTAAGATGAAACTGCTTTCTTTTGAAAACTAATGCTCAGATTAAGTATTCTTTGTTCTCTTTTATGCCATAGTTGGTTTTAGTGATTGTGATTGATGTTTAAATGAACCTTAAGTGCCCAAATTATTGAGTGTAGTAGGAAGGTAAAGGATGGGAAAGAATTATACAAGAAAAAAATAATACTTAGGGAAAATATTGTCACTAATAATTATGAATTGGAATTACTATTAATTGAAAATAAATGTTCTGTGTATTTGAGAATTTAGGAGTCAAATTAATTAAGAAAAACCAATAAACATCCACTCATTTGCTTAGTAATATTTTATTACTAATATTCATTAGTAATTTCAGTATTGATTTTTATTTTATAGCATAATTATTGGAAATACCATTAATTTTTTGTGTAACTTTTTAATTTTTATTTGTTTATAGCATTGGAATTTTTCTTTTTCTTTTTTATTCATGTTTTTCCTTAGATCAATGAACAATTTCGGCAAATTAACAAAGTTATTTGTTCCATGTTCCCTGTTAACAATATATGTTACATTTATATTATTAACAATTCAGTAGAATTCATTGAAGAATTCACTAAGCAACAATTTGATGATGTGGTGGGATTTGTACCATATAGATGTAGAGATAAAGGATGAAACACAAACATTTTGAAGTGTACTGTTGAAGAAATATCTCAAGCAGAGGGAAATTTGAAAGAAAAATAACCTATGGGTGGTAAATGACTAAACAGTATCTATTACTGAAGGACAACTACTCCAATGAAGAAAAGGAGAACAAATATGAGTGAAAAGAATAGGATGAAAATATTTACTGTAAAATGAAGAATTGAAGAAAGGTGTAAATTGCTAGAGGAAAGTACAGAGATGGATTTAGCAAAAGAGGGGTGGAATATTTCACATACAGCCACTTAAGTATTCATGGGGGGGGGGTTGTTGTTGTTGCTCCTTTAAAGGAAGATGAAACTTTAGAATACTCATGCTACATTGTAAATATTTGATAAACATCAAATTCTGTTGCAAAGAAATTAGAGTATGATTTAAATAGTTATACAAGAAGTGGCCTTATGTGGCATAATGACTATACTTAAATTAATCTAAATATGGTGGGATTTTTGTAATGTCTGAAAGTTATTATCAACTAGAATAAAGCACAAACCATATTTAACTGTAACTTTCTCTTGGCAAATAGGGAATTCCACGTACAATTTTCAATGTTTCTTTTTTGTTTAAATTTTCATAGCCTGTGTTATAGGTCAACAAAAAACACTCTTTTTCTCAGGTGTTGGGCAAATTTTTTTCTCAGTTTTTGGGCCGATAAATCAGTAAATATATGTTACATACTACATTAACATGAAAATATTATCAACATTTTAAATTAAACTATTAAGGTTTATCCATTTTAACTTATTTTACGTGTATAAGGGATTTGCCTGAATGTATGCATATCCACAATCTGCATGCTTTGTGCCTGAGGAAGCCAGAAGAGGCTGTTGGAACCCCTGAAACTGGGTTTTCAGGTAGTTGGGAACGGTTACGTGGATGCTGGGAGCTGAGTCCTGGTTCTCTGAATCAACAAGTGCCTTGAACCACCCAGATGTCTCCCCAGCTCCACAAACTAACTTTATTTTTCCTTCTTCCTCTTTTTTTAAAAATTCTTCCCTCATATATTACATCCCAACCGCTGTTTCCCCTCCCTCCTCTCCTCCTTGCCTCCCACCTCCTCTCTCCTGAAGATCCACTCCTCCATTTCTCTTCAGGAAAGGACAGGCCTCCCAGAGATACCAAGCAAACATGGCATATAATGTTGCACTAAGATTAGGCACCTCCCTTCATATGAAGGCTGGATGAGGCAAACCAGTAGAAGGAAAACGATCCCAAAAGCAGGCAAAAGAGACAGAGATAGCCCTTCCCTTACTATTAGGTGTCCCGCAGAAACACTGAGCTGCACAACCATAACATACATGCAGAGGATCTAGGTCAGACCCATGCAGCCTCCCTGATTGTCAGTTCAGTTTCTGTGAGCTCTAATGAAAGCCCTGCTTACTTGATTCTATGGGCCATTTCCTTGTGGTGTCCTTGATCCCTAAGTACTTGGTTCCTAAGTACTGAGAGCAACGACTGGAATGCGGGGTGGGGGTGGGATTCGAGGGCTAGGTAGAAACCTAGTGTGATGGAAACTCCCAGGAATCTACAACGGAGACCCTAATGAAAACTCCTAGTAATAGGGAATACGGAGCCTGAATTAGGTATCTTCTGCAACCAGGCAAGGCTTCCAGTCCAGGGATTCGAAAACCAACCCAGATTAAAAAAAACGTCTTCCACTGACAATCTGTCCTGCTTGCAAGATGTGCTGGGGTAAAGGTGGCTCAGAACTTATGGGAGCAACCAACCAATGAACCAATGACTGGTCCAAATTGAGACACATGTCATAGAAGGAAACCACGACAGACACTAATGTCAGTTAGTGTACCTGTTGTTTGGGAGACAGAAGCTTTTTTCTCCTCCATTCTTACTTTTGTTAACACTAAACTCAAACACTCTTGGTGCAGTGGTAAAAGATGCTAATATTCTGGATGTTCACTTTATAGCTTTTCTCCACTCTTTTGCCGAGTTGCACATTTTCCAGAAATTAAACCCCTAGAAAAATGACTATCACTTATGCTAGATTTTCACAGGAGTGCATAAATACTAAGTAAGCATGGTAATGGATTGAGAAGTTAATATCACATTTTAAACTGTATGTATGTATGTATTCGTTTAAACTTGGGTACATGGTATGCATTCTTTCTTAAATTATAACTCCAGTAAAACTGAATAAGAATTAAGGAAAGGTCATTTGGATAAAAATGCAGTTACTCCATATTCAAGTAGCATTATCTAAAAAGCACATCTATTTGCATTAAAGATATGGATAGCCAGAAACCACAAAGTAAAAGTGTGGGTGCCATTGGGTCTGTGGTATACACTTTGGCTATGTAAAGCTTCAGATATGACACCACCATTTGTTAGGAACCCACAATACATATGTACTGGTTACTCTTCACTACGCAAAAACTGCAACTGTTTCCTCTTGATTTTGAAAATGACCATTTAATATTAGCCAAAGAAAGTGGATATGTCTTCCATCTATGGTTCCAAATTATATTTCCCTTTAAGTATGTATATTCCAAAGGTGGAAGTCATGAATACTTTGAGTATTCCTTATCACATTGTCACTCTCAAAGAGCTGATATCTAGGTCTAACTTATTCCTGTTATTGATTGAAAAGCTTGAATGACAATTTTCAAACTATGAAATTTTAGCCTTCTGTAATAATGATCAAACTTCAAGACAGCATAGTTCATCCTAGAGTTTCATTGCTATGAAATGATTTCAAAATGCAGGAATGCAACCTTGGGGAACCTGATTGGGTTTATTTTATCTGATAGTCCCCTCTAACATATATAATTTTCATATACACAGCTCTTCTCTTCAATAGATGTAGCGTCGCTTTGATGTGATAAATGGACACATAGTAGCCTCATTGACCTTATCAATTTACCATAAAGACAAAATAACCTTTATATGGTATGTAATGAGGGTTTGAAATTTCTTATTTAATATATTAATATTTTATGAATTAATACTTTGTGTGGGAATCAGATTGCTCTTCAGTGTTACAGTTGGTCATAAAATAAAAAATGCACAAACATATTGATTTAATAAACTTAAAATTGAATTACAATCTATCATTCCATGTCAAAGACTGAGATCAGTAATACATATTTATTGAACCAGATTGTACATTAGGCAATATTTAAATTTTATCTTGGTTTACTGACAAATATTAGGTAGATACAGTAAATTGTGGTTATGTTTATATGCAGTATACTGATCTTGTCTGAAAAACCTTTTTCAACAAAATAAAAACCATCACTTATCTATTTACTCATCAAATAATTCAGTGGCACACTATGTACCCTTGATTGTTAGTAATCATGCTCATAAATGATGTCACTCTCAGAGATGACAAAGATAAAAGAAAACATTTATCTCACCAAATGTTTTCTATAAACACAAGAACCAAAATATGAAATGCACTGTGTGAAGATATTTTATGACTTTACCTGGGGCAATGTATACAAATATCCATTCTTGCCAGACATGACATCAAAAACAGACAAACAAGGTATTTTAACACAAGCCCAGCTTACTGAAAAAACTGAGTTATTGAGATGATTTATAAAAGCATGGATAAGGAAATATTTATGGAAGTATGGGAGACTCAAAGACATCTGTGCTACAAAAATAGAAGATGATGGTGTGGTGGGGTTTAATTCCTCAAAAAAGCCACATTCCTGGAGATCTCAGTGGTATTTTTAGGTGGAGTAGCTGTTCAGAGTGTCTCCTTATAAAATCCAAGTGTTACTACTTCTATAACCAGAGGAAAAGGATTTGAGAATCTTGTAAGTTTTAGGAATTTCCTGAAACTTGTGAGGCTTACTTTCTGAAACTAGTACTTGTTTATTTTCTGAGACTTAACAGCCCTCCCTCCAAGATGGAATGGTTCAATTGGAAGGGATAAGTAAGCCCAATTTTCTATACAAAACTTGGCTTACCTTAAATATTTTTTCTGAAGCCACTTAAAGTGTTTAGGTTTTTTTCTATAGAATATCAAATTCATAATTATTTTAGCATAAAAATTCTATTTGATGAAAATAGATCATATTTATTTATTAAGATGCCTATGTTAATATCTAGTTCATATTAGTTTGAAGACATAGAATACAGTTACAGAATACTTAAGGACCCCAATGATTTCAACAGGATGATTCTTGAGGCATCTTGATAATCAGAACATATAATCAAAATAGAAACACAACATATTTCTAACTAGGAATTGAGGACTATGGAATTGAAGGAATGATGGTTCCATGTTAAGTTTCATTACTGAACACATGATTTTAGTGTTATAAAGTCAAACATAATGAAAAAGGCTCATATTAGCAAATACTATGAAATATCACCATCACCAACATTCTCGTTGTACAAATAGTCCTAGAGTCATGGCCATTTGGAAGAGGTTTCTGCCATAGAAATCAGTTCCTGATTGGTCATCTTATGGGTCTGTAATATTTGAGGTCTAGTAGTACCTTAGTAATCATATCCTCAATCATTTTTGCCCCATCCAGAACTCCATTTCAGAGCACATTGTAATCTTCCAAATCTCATTGTTAACCATGGACATTGTTGAGTCTCTTGCATCGTAGATGGGGGAGCATGCTCCCTCACCATGTAGATGTCATAGCACTAGGGAACTAATATGTCTGATGATTCTATTACCGCTAAAAGGAATTGCAAAATGAATCTCAATAACAATTTTATAACAGTCCCAAAGGTGCTCAGGTAACTATATCCCTCTGTTAGCAACAATTTGATTTATGGAGGAGAAAACAGTTAATAAAAGGCTTATTTCAAATAGCATGTTACTTAGCAAAGCTAGATAATTGTTAAATAATTCAGAAGTACTCTAAATAAAATGGCTCCTTGATTTAATAAGCAAACCAGGAAGGTCCCAGGAACTTATGGGATCCTCACCATCATTATTGGGTAGCAATAAGCAGGAAACAGCATCCCTTTGTGTACACCAGGGTACAGCTTTCTTTATCTTCAGGTCACAGTCATATGAGTAGTTTTGACACTTTCATTTGACACACCATAGAATTTGTTAAAGTAATTCTTCATTTCAAAGAACGCTCCATCATCTATGATGCAGGAGATGCAGCAATGTCCATAGTTAACTATGAGATTGGGAAGACTACGTTGTGCTCTGACATGGAGTTCTTAATGTGCAAAAGTGATTGAGGTAGTGGTTACAAAGGTATTACTAGACCTCAAATGTTAGAGACCCATGAGATAACCAAATTCAAATCTTAAATACTTAAAAATAACTTCTCAGGTGCTGATTTTTAGAAGATGTGAGTGTCTGTGTGTGTGTGTGTGTGTGTGTGTGTGTGTGTGTGTGTATCAACATTTTATTTGGTGATTGTGAGAATAAGTCTCTGTTATGAGCTCTAAAGCCCAATTTCAATGTCAAGTGCGTATATATTATTTACTTGGCCCACATTCAGTACTCTTAACTAATGAAATGTGAAATCAAAATGGCACAAAAGGACTAAATTGGAAGCAGAGAAATCAGTTGATGACATTCGACATTCAAACACACACACATCGGTGATGTGAAGGTGAAAAAACTTCCTTCTATCTTTTCCAGTGTTTATAAATGATAGGATGTGAATAATTGTTAACCATGCTCATTTGAATGTACAAGTTACCCTTGGGCATCAATTATAACTTAAGTGAGGACATAAGTAACAGCTATATCTGACAAATGTGTGTGTGTAGAAAGTATCTTGAAACATAATCACTCTCCCATCAAGGAGCAAGGATATCATAAACAGACACGGGGGACACCGTGTCAGTTATGCTTGAATTGGGCAATAAAGAAAATAGCTCGACATAAGGGAAGCAGCCTCTTAAAGAGCTACTTAGGGAACGAGATCTTGACTTTAATTTGGAACGTCTCTTTTGTGTTGTCAAAAACACAAGAAGACCCCAAGCACGCCAGCATTTTCTTTTAAATATTAAAGAGTCAAACAGAAGAGTGTAAAAATCTTGTTTCTGTTGTGGAAATCTCACTTGCTTTCCTTCTTTAATTTGAATCTAGGTGCTTGTCTCTAAAGTCTATCAAAAATATGAGAAGCCTCAAACATTTTTGATTTCTTATTTTAAAAGTCTCTGGTTACAAATTCCCACCCACCTCTTCTTTACTTCTCAGCCTTTGTCAATGTTAGCCCCTTCATCTGAAAATCTCTGTCCACTGTGTTAAATGAATCCTTGGATATAGTATTTAAAATTGCATTTACAACTTCCAATCTGTTTCCCCTTTACAACTTCCTGTTTTGAAAGGGAAGCCTCAGTTAAGGTTCACGGGCCTCAGTTAGGATTCCAAAAGCACACACTGAAATTCTCTTCAAACATCTGAGTGTGTGCGTGTGCGCGCGTGCGTGCGTGCGTGCGTGTGTGCATGCGTGCGTGCCTGCGTGCGTGAGTGCGTGCGTGCGTGCGTGCGTGCGTGCGTGTGTGTGTGTGTGTGTGTGTGTGTGTGTGTTTTGCTGGAAAGTGAACCCAAGACTTTATGTATTTTATGTATGTTGGCCAAGTGCTGATCTTTTATAAAACAATAATGTCATATGTCATAGAAAAAGAGAGTTTAGGAAGAGGGGGAATTTAGACTTCTACACTACCTGGCTGAAGCATCAGGATAGCCCTGGAGCTTAAACAGCTCACAAACAGCCCTGGGAGCTCCTTGGTCTTTGTTCAGCCTCTGGACCTGGCTGCACTGGGGAGGCTGTGTGAAGGCTGAAAGGCAGCACAAATGCAAGCAGACAGCTGGCCAGGCTAACTCTACAGTTGAGATGGAAGTCTCTGGGGAGCAACCCATGTCCAACATCTACCATATCCAAGCACTCACTCACTAGGTCCAATAAATAATGACTCTAACTTTCTCTCTGTTACATCCTTGGTAGCTTTGCTGTGACTGCCCTAATTCTGTCTTGTCTATCTCTGGGTTTTGTTTTTTGTTTATTGGTGTGTGTGTGTGTGTGTGTGTGTGTGTGTGTGTATGTGTGCATTTATGTACACATCCCTGCCAATTGTCATGCTAAGGAGCTTTTGTGCTGTGATTAAATTACACAGGCTTTTTGCCCCTGCTCTTACAAAAAGTCCACACCAACTATCAACTAACCATTTTGAATGCCAACTCGTTTGCCCTGTGACTGCTTGAACTGAAGCGATTCTCTCTGTATGCACACTCTTTGATGGGTTTTTACTTTTGTTCTGGTGCTTTCTTCTAACCCGAGTGCTTTCTTCTGTTGTCATCATGCCAGCCTACTAAATATTCACTCTTATGTCAGAATCCTTCTGGCAACAAAACACAGTAGAGGATGTCCTTTGAGTCAGCCCCATAGGAAGAAAAGGCCTCCGTCCAGGATTTGTATCTTTAATCATCTTATTGTTAACCATGGAAGGCACAATTCCTAGTGAAATGCTTCTGCACATTTGGACCCATTATGGAGTTATTATTCTTTCTTTTTTTTTGTTGTTGTTGTTGTTCAAAGGAGACAAATTGGGAAGAGAAAGGCAAGGGAGGGAAGAGGGGGATAGGAGAGAGCAACCTGGGTAGTCTCACAGCTCACATCAGACAGTATTGAAATTTTAACCTTTAAACCCTCTGTAGAGGGTTTATAACCCTGTGCACCCTGACTATTAAAACAACAACAACAACAAAAAAAACCACAACAACAAAAACCACCCAAACAAACAAACAAAAACCAGGGCTTTCAATCCTAAAAGCTTCAGAGGGAAAACAAAGTGTGTGTGTGTGTGTGTGTGTGTGTGTGTGTGTGTGTGTGTGTGTTGATATTTTGTTTGTGTTCTAACAAATAAAGCTTACTTGGAGATCAGAGAGCTGAGCCCACCACTAGTTAACCATAGAGGCCAGGCAGTGGTGGCACACACCTTTAATCAATTCCAACACTTGGGAAGAAGAAGACAGAAGATCAGGAGTTCAAGGACACCCTGGGCTATACAAGATTGAACTGTCTAAAAGAGAAACAGAGCCAGGTGGTAGAGGCTCACTCCTTTAATTCCAGCACTAGGGAGGTGGAGACAGGAAGTGATATGGCTGGGCTGTGGGTAAGATGAAGTGATAAGGCAAGGCGGGAGGAGACAGGAGCTCAGCTCTTTTCAGATTAAGGAGTTGGAGAGGTGAGTAGTGACTGTGGCTAGTTCCTTTATATCTCTGATCTTTCAGCATTTGCCTTAATATCTGACTCTGGGTTTTTATTAAGGCCAATTAGAATTCATATTATATGTGTGTATTCCTGGGATTTTGAAGTGTGACAGACACTTTACTCATAGGTGTCAGCAGAAATGTACAAAAGGAATTGTTTTATGAAATGATTTCAAGGACATTAGAGCCCATCTTTAAACTTTGCTTAACTGGAGAATTACTATGAGAGGAGGTGTCTTCTTAGTCTTGCTTCTCTCCTGCCTGATCCTCTTTTACAGGCTTCAGTGCACTTGATTCTAAAAGCCTCTGTGGTTTGAAGGGAGACACCTGATTTCTTTGAGGTGTCTAAGGTGTCTAGTGCCCTGTCTGACACACAGACTTTGGAAAGGTAAGTAGCAAATGAGTGACTTCAATTTAGTACCATATCCTTAGCAGGAAATTGCTTGTCGTAATTATTCTAAATGCTCCAAAAAGAACCATGTTTTCTCCAAACAGTTTGTTGATTTCTGTAGCAAGGCTTTAAAAAACACCCCATTTTACATTGACTTTTAAGATCTTGGTGTGAGCCTCTACTCTGCCTCTTGGAACTAAGTGTTCAAATTTCTCTTGTGAGAGTAAAGTGGATTTCTCTGAATTTTTACAGAATTATTTCTGTAACTGGCACAAAACCTTGGATTTCTCCCCAGAGTTCGATCTTTATCACCTATCTTAACCTATATTGTCTCAACCAAAGGAGGTGTGATATACCTTGACCAGCCATGAAGAGGATGCTGTGACCTATAATGTGGTCAGCTAGTCAGCAGCAGTCATGAAATTTTCCCATGGGAAGTTAAAATCAAGATATTTCATTGTTTGATTACTTTTTATTTTGAAAAAAAAAACAACAAAAACTTTAAGCTCTATACTTAAATTAACAATTTATATGTTAGGTTTCAAACTCTGTCTCTGATTTCATTAGAGAGGCCAAGACTATTCAAAAGTAATTTGTGTGACTAGTGTAAATCATTAAAAAACAGTGTGTGTGTGTGTGTGTGTGTGTGTGTGTGTGTGTGTGTAAAAGGAACTCTACTAGTTACTGTTCTGTTGCTGTGAACAAGGTAACAGCAGGAAGGAAGGTAGACACGGTACTGGAGCAGGGGCTAGGGCTTACATTTGATCCAGGAGGGAGAGAGAGAGAGAGAGAGAGAGAGAGAGAGAGAGAGAGAGAGAGAGAGAGAGAGATCTGACCTGCCTGTACTTTTGAAACCTCAAAGTCCAACCTCATTGACATGCCTCCACCAAAAAGACCACACCACCTACTTTTTTTTCCCAAATCAGGTCCCTTAACTAGGGACCGAGCATATAAATATACGTCCACTAGGGCAATTCTAATTCAAACCACCACAGGTACCATTCACAGGTCTCATAAATTAGGATGTGGATACCTTTAATAGGCCATTATTTAAAGTAAAGCAGTGTCTTTTGTGCAAACATTCCAACATGTGAAAGGCAATTTTCTAAGTGAGAGATTGGTACATCTAGAGAAAGATAGTCTATTATATAATATGATAGAAATATCTCAATAATGGAATAAAGGCAACTAACATAAGCAACAAAATGTTAACATACCAGAATTCACATGCAAGTACACATGCCAGCTGAGCTAATACACTGAGGCTGGCATTAAAAGAAACACACTTTCAGCCTCAAAGGGAATGCTCAATTAACATCCTGTGTCTCTAAAGTTGTACAAGCCTTTAGGATCAGAGGAGGTCATTAGGGAATTTTCCCACCAAATGAACACCTTGATAGAGAGTTCCTGCCAGTCAACATTTTCCAAAAATAAACCCCCTTAATGAGCTGTTTTGATTTAAGGAGGGAACTAAATGAAAACTCTATCTCAAAGTCTCTGGGTCCCAAGTCCTCCCCCCTCAGTATAAAACACACAAGTTCAGAGATTAAAGACAAAATAGACAAAACGATAACAAAGACTAAATATAATTAATCATAACACAGGGGCTTCAGTCTTTTGCCTCTGATTTAATAACACTCCCTTCTGACATTTTTCCCTCATGGCATTTTGAAATTTTCTCATATTTCAAGTAAATCTCTCCCATAGCATCTATGTGATAGAGGAAGAAAAAAATGATCTTGTTATCCAGATGGCCACCTTGAGGGCACAGTGCAGCTTGCAGAGCACATGATGATACTTATGGTGTCAATAACAATATCTAAATAACACGAGTTCTAATCACAGTCATGTTTCATCATCGAGGATTCTCCCTGGGCTCTTTATAATTCAATCATTCGGCAGTGCTCTGTCCTGATTTTCATGAATTAGAACAAAGTCACCCTCACTCACCATCTGAAATCTCAGATGTTCCTTCCCATTTAGCAATGAAAATAAAAAAATATTTTCCTTGGCAACTCAGATAATTTTCTAGTTAATTATGGAGATACAATTATTTTATGATTTTCATATTTTATATCTGGAAAATAATCTATTGCACATTCATTTATTTTTATTTTCCTTATACATATATTTCTTCACATTTTCAGAACTCACTAAATTAATTAAAATGTTATTCCAGTAATGAAGCCTCTGCATAATTTGAAAGACCACATTCCTATTTTTTTTATTAATTTCACAGTATCTAGAGTTTGTATCTCTGTACCTAAATATGATTTGTCTTCCCAAACTGTCACTATCAAGAATAACATGTAAGAGAAAAGACAAAGAAAGTTCCATAGAAGCATAGCAATATTTAGGTTGACATTTCTAGGATCCACCCCCCAAATATGTGTAAGCAAGACTTCAAAAACACTTATGTAGTAATACATATTGGCGAAATGATAATATTATGAATAAAAGGAAATCATTTAGTGAAAAATGATGAACAAAATGGATTCTATTAAGCTAGCATGTTATTACTCTGAGTGGTTTCTACATTTCTTTATTAAGGGTGGGAATCCCCCAAACAAACCATATAACTTATTTCTAAGTTCTGACACGGTGACTTGTGACGGGCAGGGTACAAAGCTCCTCAGTAGCAGGTAGCATTCGATTTGTGTTGTGTCAAACAGCGGCATTTTCCTACCAGCAGGATAAGTCTCTAGTAAAACGACAAAGTTGCACAGATTTTATCAGAGGGATTTCACATTAATAATCACTCCTAGTTGATGAATCTGGAAGTGTATTGAAAAACAGCAACCACATATACACTTTTCAAAAATACTATAAATATCATGAGATTAAGATGAAGTTAATTACAGTGTGCATTTGCTCTCTTTCTCAAATAATCAAAATGCTGAAATGACTGTAAAGTGTGGTACCTGCTATGTATTGAGCATATGGGTCCTGAACACACATAAATTCATTGAATAAAGATTGTTTGGTACCTTATAGTGAAGAGATGTTCATATTCTGAATGACCCTAATTAAAATACAAACATTGAGGCTGGACTCCAGATCTGATGATTTCTCCATGCTAGGCTTCCAAAATGATGACAAATAACCACATTTGGCCTCAGTTTTCCAACAAAAACACTGACATCTTTGTCTCTTCTTATATATTAAAGAACAGTAGAATGTAATTTTATAACATCTAATATCAATACCCAGGATTGCCAGGCTAACAGCTTTCTTAAAGGTTGAAACCCATTTGGGGTCCGTTTTATAAGGATTAGAAAAAAGGACCTGAGAACGTGGGTAATGATATATCTTAATCTGTTGATAATAACCAACTTCAGTAGCGTCTACAGTCACTTTTATTTACATCTGTCATGTAATTTAAATAACCAACATCCCTAAGAATAAAATTTGGCTACTTTATATTTTTATATTTTTACTTTTTTTGTTGTTGTTGTTAGCAAGTGTTTCTCAGAGAGAAAAGATAATTATCCTCCCTTTTTGCTTTGGGTTCTGTGTACAGTGACTGATGCTTTTGTAGAATTGAGCTCTGTTGTGTGACACTATTGCTGTACAGACAATAACAAATGTCTACTCACTCCAGATAGGGAAATTCTAAAATTCTATAAATTTTCATCAAAGAAGGGAAGGTAGATGTGTATTTCTCTATCCTCCCTCAAACTGAAACAAAAGCCTAGGCATAGTATGTACAATAATTAAAAATACTGTAATGATGAAGGGGAAAAGCAAATTGTCAGAACTCCAGAATCCAAGTATAGAATAACAGTGCCTTCTCCGGGTTTTGTTTTGTGTTATTTATTTTAGACACAATGCTGAGGAGGCCAGCTTCCTGATACTTGACAGTGGGTATAGAAAAATTGTACCCATCAAAAGTTTGGATTCTTCATCCAAAGGCTCCAGAAATGTTTCAAGCAAAACAGAAAGGTTATAGGCAGAATCTGTAGTACTTCGGCAAACACATGAAAAGAGAACAAAACTTTGACTATTCATTAATGCTCAAGATGGCTGAATGGAACTCTAGATTTTAGTATGTGTCAAAATATAGCAAGGTAGCTCTTTCATCTACCCAACCTGGGGCAGAGGATAGGGAGAGACCAGTCGATTGTGTTCACTTTGCCAGTGGAGACTGATAATGGAAAAAAGACCTTCTGTAGCACGAATCTTAAAAGGTCTTATTCATAAAACACAAACCTAGGAGCCAGGTATTAGGGTGAATGCTAGAAGATCAGAGAAGCAGAACAAGCCACAGGCACCTCACCTCTCCAATTCCTCAGCTGATCCTGTTTCCTCAGACTGGACGCCTCTGAGTCCTCATCCAGAATGAATCTCAGCTGAACTGTTGCTTGAAAGCCTAAAAGCTTAACCAACCTAGTTCCTGGTTTTCACACCTTATATACCTTTCTGCTTTCTGCCCTCACTTCCTGGGATTAAAGGCTCACTTCTTGGGATTAAAGGCATGAGTCACCATGCCTGGCTGTTTCCAGTGTGGCTTCAAACTCACAGAGATACAGATGGATCTCTGCCTCCCAAGTGATAGGATTAAAGGCCTGTGTGCCACCATTTTCTGGCCTCTATATCTAGTGGCTGTTCTGTTCTCTGACCCCAGATAAGTTTATTAGGGTGCACAATATTTTGGGGAACACAATATCACCACATTTCCCCTTTTTGTCTAAAATTAAAAAAGCTTATAACTAACACAAAAAAAA